>DWLS01004714.1:0-13589 GCA_018246255.1 Pachliopta kotzebuea | reverse complement strand
GCCACTTTGTTATGGGCAAGCGTATCCCTTACCATCGGGTGCACGCCATGCTCGCCTCGTCGAGATCTTGAAAGCTTTAAAACAGCTAAAAGAAAGAGGCAGGAAATCTTGATGATGATCACCGACGGCAGCAAAGATACACCAACACGACTTAATTAAAAAAGAATATACACGCAAACTACAGTTCTGCTAAATGTTTTGAAGTTGAATAAAACATCTACGCTTTATAAAAATCAACACGGTATCATATAAGTATACTAAAAGACATAAATTTCCAACAGCTTTTGAGTTGGATTAAAAAATTTACATCAAAAGTCTACGCCTTCATTTGACGACATGTTTTATTTTTTAAATCGTTATTTAATATTTAGGGGTTATATTATAAATACAGAAAATATTTCACCATCATATGAGCGTTAAAAAATTCTAATTTAATCGAATAATCTATAATTTGGCACAGCTACAGCTCACCGTAAAATAGAAGATTTAAGCAAATCTAATTGAAGAATTAATTACTATGTTTTGGCTAAAAAACTGGTATTAGTGGTAAAAAAACCCGTTATTTATCGTAAACCTTCGAAAGAAGATGCACTTTAAAAAGAATTGCGTTATATACTTTTACGAGAGTTACAATACATGTTGCTTTGTAAAGAGAATGAGACGTGATTGACTATGAAAAGCTAATAATTTGCGTACTTTCGAATATTTATTGTAAACTCATACTCAGTTGTACATATAATATTAAACTACCTATTTAAATCCATAAATAGTGACCAATAGTTTATTTTTAAACTTTCGCTATGCTTTTTAGAATTTCATTAAGGAAAAAAGGTTTGCCTTTTTATTGACCGAACTAACTTATATGGTAAACGTACAGAGTTTGTGATAGAAAAAGAAATATATCTTAAATCAAGCTGAATATTTATTTAGTGTAGGTCTAAGTATAGATTTTAATGGGTTATATGTTAAATCAAATAATTTTTTTCATTGCTACTGGTGCTGAAATATAATATTGAAATAGCCTATTCAGCATTCTAACTGAGCATTCCCGGTAACCATAATAATGTTAATTAGAAAACGTAGAATTCCACCCACTGTTTATGATTGACAGGTGGCTTAAAATCCGTTTAATGGTAACAATGTACAAAATTTGCATAAATTTTGTTTATTTATACACACTTTACTGTACAATGAAAGCTGTAGATATATACACATCAAACAGTTTTCTTGATTATAGACTAATAGATTTCTATAATTACAACAAATTTGTTGAAAATTTTTATCACTATTAACATTTTCATAGATATTTTGATAATCGGTTTACTTATTCGGTGGTTAATCTTATTTCTAAAAGAAGTAAAGTAAAAATCAATACTTATTTTAACAGGAATAAATAATCTTACTTGAAGAACATCATTATGTCTATGACTAATATTCTTAGTATAATTCAAAAATATCAAACAATAAAAAAACACACACGTGGAAAATGATGAAAGTTGTTTTTCTTTAATTTTTACCTTTTAACGTTAGTCGTAAACTAAACACAAAAAACAATTTTATTGTACTTACAGTAACTAAGAAATAGAAAATGCTTTTGTTTATTTGATGAGAAGCAAGCAAACGATTGTTGATACCATGGATAGTTTTTATTTACTTCTTCTTAAATTAATAAACTGTAGTAATATGAAGATAGTTGTTACGTTTGTCAATTTCAGCACGTTTTATTAGTTAATACATACTTAGTTTCATAAAATTTTAAACTTTTTAAAAAAGTCTTTTAGTAATCAATTATACGAAAAAAGTACCAATTTAGCGTTCATTACCATGCCCTAGGATTTACTTGGAAGTGCGCCAGTATTTGGGAATCGATATATTTTGGCGCTGGTGTCTCAAAGGCATGTAATTGGGTTCTGTGTCCGGCATGCGGTCTTATATATTATGTTATGTATATAAACAAATGTTTGTACATATAATATATAATATTACATAATACTATAGAGTATGAGGTCAATTTGGAGTGAGTAGCCAAATGATATAATGATAGTAGTCCGTTTTTATTATTATATAAACGTGCGATTTACTTCGATCTCATTTAAGGCTGCCGTGTAATCTTCGATCTTTGCAATAGTCTAGAAGTAGCCTGGTCTCTTTTCTTTTAAAGATTCCTATATTATGTCTAAATGGATATATTGATGCCGGCTGTCTGTTCCGATCCTTTGCTGTTGATGAATGACGAATTGAATGTCCCGAAACTTTTTTTATGTGACACGGCGGGGAATTTTAATCACTATAATTTATTTATTTAAATAAAATTAAGTTGTGCCAAAAGCTACATATTTTGGAAACAATATTTCGCATTCAATATAAACCGTACAAAAATTAAAAACATAAGTATATGATATGGACACAGTATTCATATAACGAAATATCACCCTTACATAAATGAAACCTTTGTATTTATATGTAATTTGTATACATGTATCATATACGTCTTTATTTTAACACTACATTATATAGTTTATGTGAAATAATTGAATCGTGTCTGTCTGTCGGAGACAGTCTATTTCTGCCGTCAAGCAGTAGTGTGCCTACATTACTGTGTACCAATTTAAAAAAACTTTGTAGGTGATGAAATTACTGGGGTAACGAATCATAATAATCATGTGTTCTAAGGGACAGGCACAAGCGGTGCAGTGTACATAACTTTAAAAAGTATCACTTGAACATCTTTCTCATCCCCTCGTTGTATAATAAAACAATGAATTTGAGTGAGAATTACATTTTTTGTATAGTTTTTTGCAAATTTAAAAAGATTAAAAAAACTACGTTATAAAGTTGGCTTTGAGAAGATAAATGTGAAAAGGCAGAACTCGACCGCTGTGTTTAAATTAATATTAAAATCTGGACGATTTAACATAATTACACTGTTTTGAAAAGCTTTGGGGTGGTTTGTGTTTTAATACATAAAATTTTTCCGTTAGTGTCTGACAAATATTTTCATTGTTAATTTAAGAAAAAACTATCGTAGTTAAAATTATATTTGTGACTAGCGTTTTATGATATTATTATGTTCACAATATACACTCTCTCGTAAATGTGTGTAGTTTTATATCGAAAAGTTTTAGAATTTCAATTCGTTCGTAATTATAATTTTCTTATTAAATAAAGTAAAATATTATGTATAGTCTTTGCAAAGATATCAGTCATATTAATATCCATGTATGATAGAAATCATAATATAAATCAATTGGTATAGACTATGGTTCATCAAAATACATTTTGGGGAAAACCTTCAGAGGCATAGAAAATCAGCGACCTATCAATGACCCAGATGCTTGTATTTGGCGTTAATCCAAATCATCCACCGGCCATGGCGTGAAAGACAGGGTTGTTTCCAATTTCTACTTTTTAATTATCAACCGCTCTTGACTTTGACGCCATTCGGCGTTCATTAAAATTTCAAGCGAAATCTACTCGAAACGACTGCATAAACAACTAACAAACTTTACTGCGAGTCGGAAACATCACCGTCGCCCAGTTAAATAGCTGCTCATGTGCTTAACTATATAACTAAAGCATCACTTTATGCTACAATCTAATTATCTGTTAATTATTTTCTAAGCAATTTTTGATATTTTTTTTTGATGAGGTGACCAGACGAGCAGGGCGTTCACTTGATGGTAAGTGATACGCTTGCCTATAACAACGTGGCGTTGGTTAACCTTGTATACGCAGCATCACATTGGGCTTGTCGCCTTGAGATATAAGCCTTGAGGTGTAAGTCTCGTTACCGCAGTTATTTCACTAGCATACAGCACCCTTTAAACCGTAACATAGTAATGTTTGCAAACTACTGTTTGGCGGTACAAATAGGAGCTGCGGAGGTACCTAGACGATCTCCGGCAACAAAGATCTACTGCCAGTAAAGTTTGTCCTTGGTTTAAAAACAATACTGCAAATTGAGAAGCATTCATTATTAGACGAAATCGGATCGTAAAGGTTATTGATATTTTTTATTACCATCTTTTAAGAGACCGTAAAAGAAATTTTGTAAATCAATTTCCGGGCCAGTGTCATCGGAAATGTGATACCTACTCACCGTTTACTCATATTTTAAATATCTCATCTAATAACTTATCATTTGCTGACATTGTCAAGTGTCGGCGGATCCTAATCAAACTTTATAAAGACTCATGGAGTTCATAATTATTTGTTCTTGTCCTCAAATTTGGAAATGTCCTTTCGTTGATTTTGGAGTTTCTACTTCTACGTTTCTTGTAACTTTTAGATAGCTTTTCCTTTTTCATACTCGGAAAATTTTAGCGCCCTTGGCTGCTATTTCTATGGTTAAGAGCTTCATCGGATCCACGGCTTGCGAACCTGGACTTTGCGAGGTAAATAAACAATACCATAAAAAAGAGGACAAAGCTAAGTGTATTCAATGAAGAAAGGGTTAACAAGATTGCAGAAATATAAAGGGAAGAGAAGGGGAGTTTTAAATAGCCTATGGGCAGTTCTGTATTAATAGTCTTTGCGTCTAAGCCGGCTGAGCTGAAGAATTTCTTAAGAACATTTAGGATTTAGGTTGCATTATTACAATAGCCACTGTGATACATCGGTTGAAGTGATGATGATGATTTCAATAGCTGCTTATTCTTTTTCACAATATTACAATCAGCGATTGAATAATCAGTGCCCGGTTTGCAACTAATTGATGAATCTAAGAAAACTTCTAATGAAAATTCATTTGTCATTATTCGGGAGATTATTTGCTTGATAGGTGTATCTAGTTTATAATTAATATGACACTCAACTAGAAATATGGTAACTATAATATCGATATCTATTAAAGATATCGTTGGGTTATTTCACACAGTTCTGTCTTATATCTTTGCATTCACAATGTCATTAGGTATAATAATAATTGACAGACAAAAATCTTTATCTTATTTTTGTTAAATTTAAAATGTCTGATAGAATCTCTGTACCTCTGCGATTTCACGCAAAGGTCATTTCCATAAAACTTTTTGAACAATGGCTTTAAAAAAATAAGGCCAATGAACTAATTACCACTTTAAATTTGACAATCTTTTTGAAAATTCTTTTGTTAAGATTTATTGAATTTTTGAATAATTACTTTTTATTTCAAACTTTTACTGAGCAAGTCAATGTATTATTATGATATTAGTTAAAATTATAATAAATGCGATGAACCATTATTATTATTGATTCTTGTGATATAGATTTTTGTAATCTTATTTAAGGATCAGCGATAAAATTATTTTTTTATATGTGCTCTGTATAATTTTGGATACTCCAAATATAATAGCGATTGTCATAAATTATAACAAAGTAGTATTGCTTTGTTATAATTTACCTCTAATTCTTTTACCAACGAATTCAACCTGTCTGGTAAAGAAAAGGTAGTTTAGACTATATCAATAGGAAAACAGATTATCTACGTAATTATTTATTACCTCGTCCCTGCGAGTAGTTTACAGCAGCTATAGTCACGGAAGGATGAACGTGATAGATGTCCTGACCTCATAAATATCACGGAAGACCTACAGCTATTGAAATATTGTTTGCAGATTAATCCATGCAAAATGACTGTGTCTTGAAGTCTTCTAGTTTTATGTTTGGTATTTGATTTATTTATTATGGGATCTTAAGCCCTAGTAGCACCGAACTATCTTCAGTAATGTTTCAATTTCAATAGTTCAATTCATCGTTAATAATCTTTATTAATATATGTTTTATCCAAAGATTTGTGTTCTATCAAATCTAATGTAATTGCTGGCAAATAAATTATCCTAACATCCGTACAACCTCATCGAAATGTGAATTTTTATATAAATTGATTAATGTAACTAGTGCTTAGAATTGTTACGCAAAACTACGTGATACGAATAGAATACTGTTTTGTAAATATCTCTCGTTCTTTGGAGGCGTTAGTTTTGTTACTAATGCATATAAATGATCTGTCGCTGCTGGCAGGAAGATGGCTACGTGTTTCGCATATTATTAATACAATAAATTATGTATAAATATAGAGTACTGAATTCCCCTGAAAAATTTAGTTTAATCTTGAACTAAAATTTGATTGTTTGTTTGATTAATTCTAATGAGCATTTGATTACAAGGTCACCAAACAATTACTAAGAATCTTTAATTTTATAATATTTCAGCAATAATATTAACAGATAAAACAGGGATAGAATTTTGTTATTTTGTGTTGTATTGTGTTAATATATTAAAGATAATATTTAACTACTTATAAGATCTATATACCTGTGTTCAAGGAACTCTCATTATGGTATTTTTTGTTCTTGCGGAAGATGTTTTTCGTCCTCAGAGAAAATATATGTTTAAACTATTACTTGGGTAGCTATTAATACTAGTTAGGTACTTAGAGCATGGTTAATAATTCTTCACTCATCTTTTTTATCACTTAAAATTTGTATTAAAATCGTTTTTTAAACTGGAGTACTGGCGTTGTATGGCTAACGCTTTCATGAAATACTCTGAATAAGTTCTCCACAGCACTTAATTAACATTCAGAATTTCAAGTGACACCGCTTAATGCTGCATAGTGTGTACGAAAAAAAAAACTTTATAGTTCAGTGGTGCTTGTGGTTTTGTAGCTTTTTTTATCCGACTAGAATCGCCTCTCGAAAATATTGAAACAGTTCGTGACGCGGCCTTCTTAGTTTTTTTTATTCATTACTCAAACACTTATTTTTCCATCTCAACAACAACAAAAACAGAAAACTACGTTTGATATTTTGTGTAGGTGATAAAGAAACCAAAAGTTAGCAAAAGCATAAAGGATTAGTTGTAATTTTTTGACTACGGCGTAATTTACTCTTATGACCGCATAAAAATCCAAACAAAGAAGTTTTCAGGAGACTGGTGAAAAAGGAACTATTTGGAATCACGAGCTTGTCTTATATTTTTACTGATTTATGTATGTATGTATTTATTTATATACTTTCATGTATTTGTATATATATATTTATCTTTTTTTTGTATTTATGTATAGAATCGTACGTATATGTATACGTAAGTACATGTATGTATCATATAATGACTTGTATTATTATTTTAGCTTAAAATATATCTTTCAGACTTCACCTACTACAGCATCTCCCACCTCCGAGGTTGACTGTCAGAGAATGCCTATAGGCATTAAATTCGCCTATTGGACCCTAATTTATTGTTGCAATAAAGTTTTTAAATAAAATCAATAAATAAATAGAAACAATAAAGTAGACAAAAATATTTTCATCATTAGGACTAAGCCCACGGCTGGGCACAGGCTTCACAAGGATCTCCGCATCTATCAGTCCTGCGTTCGTGAAGGAAACCGCTCTATGCGCTGAAGTAGATTTTTATAAAAAGTAGTAAGGTTTGCTTGTCTCATAACATTGTTTTACAAATTGTCTAATAATTAATTTCATTATTTTAAATAAAAAAAAAATGGAAAGTCTTATCACATGTCCGAAAAACAAAAATAAAGTTTTTATTATATTTTTTAAATTTTTATAATATCGGAACCGGCGATGCTTTCGTTAGAGTCTTATTTTGATATTAATTTTTTAACATGTGACTAATGAAAGTGCTTGTGGAGTATTGGGAATATGTAAAATAATATCGCTACCGCTGTACACAAATATAATATTTTTGGCTTAATAATTAGATCAAACTCCAGGTAAAAACTAATTATAACTCCCCACTATTTTTGTCTGAAATCAAATTTTGAAAATGAAATTATTGAGAGTTAAGTAAATTTTTAACTGCATATAAAATATGATTAAATGGTAAATAATATTTGGTTTAATTAATAAATTCTTTATAACGTAATATGTGTGTTTATTTATTTATTAATAAGTATATAAATGTAAAATAGTTTTTTTTTTACATTTTCTCTTCCTGCTGCTGCATCTCCCCATTCCCTAGGTCAACTAGACGAAAATGCCTGTAGGCATTATGTCCGCCTATTATAACCTAATTTTATGTGATAAATCAAATATTTAAAACACAATAAAATGTTTTATTATATAAACTATTAATACGTTATAAAGGTCAGGAGTTTATTCACGTAAAAGTTCCCAAAATATGAATAATGATTAGGGTCTTGATAGATGCCCGAGATATTCATAGCTTGAATAATAAAATTCAATATAGTTTCTTTTAAATAATAAGTTCCTATTTTCATTGGAAGCTTTTGGTAAAAATCTTTTGCTACCAAGGGAACAGTATTTTAATATCAGATGATTTTTCCGTCGTATAAAGAAAGAAATAATAAAATATTCGCATTAAATATATAATGAATTATTTAAGTAAATTTGAATATAATTTGTGCGCGTCAGATATAAGGTCGTCAAGTTGTTGTATCATGCAAATTTTATTGATTTCTTTATCTTGTATGACTCAGGCTTTGCTGGAATTATTAGTACTATGAGCATTTGCAATCTTATCTGTCTATTGCCACTTCAGGGATTTCAAAAAAAAATTAATAACATGAGAAATATTTGTAATAACCCATAAGCCAAAAATTATTTTAAAGTTTCATTGATTTTTAATATAACGATTGTTAAATACATAGTTTATATTTACAAAAATAACTAACAATAACGGTTTTTGTTTTCCTGCAAAATGTTGAATAATTTATTTCCCTCAATATATTTACTACTGTGAAGGTTCTATGCCAAGGTTGTACGCTTCCATTGTTTTTGTGAACGCAAGTATTCCATAATGAATGGTAGAATGTTTTTGATAATAAACTTCAGCTTATTATTATCATGCTCTTTTACTATATTAAAAAAAATCATACGTTTTATGTTAATCAAGTGCATTAATGGAAACCCATTCTTCCGTTTTATCCACAAAATAGAGCTGTTGTTAATCTTGTTTGTTCCAACACTAACTTTGTTGTTACACTGGTTTGCTATTGAAAGTCAGCTTAGTAACACCCGTGTTGTTTTATTATTCATAACATTAAACTATTAGTCCATTTATGGCCCAGTTTACGTGAAAATTTTAAACTAAAGCTGAATTATTAATGAAAGTAATAATTATAAAAAATCTCCAAAAAAGGCATGTCCAACGGAAACATATTATTAAGTAAAATGTTTTGATATCATAATAGTTTTTCTAGAGAATAGAGTAATATTATTATAGTTAGTGAAAATTTCATCGCAATTTCGTAGGAATAATACCTATCCATAACACTCAGGTTATATTACGATATTTACAGTAGAACCATATTATTGATTGATAACTGGAACACTGTAATGTTTGCACTTTATTGTTTTTACGTATGTTATCAATGCAAAAATAAGTACTCAATTTTGATTTTTTATTACATAAATGCATAATATTATAAATTAAAAACTATTGTAGTATTGTTCTTTATCTTGTCGTGCCTTTTCATACCTTAAGGTTGTTCATTGTAAAAGAATTTAATTCAAAGACTCCATTAATCAAATAATCACTTTAACTAAACTATTTTCAGTAAACTGTGTTCATTGGCTTCTTTATCCATTAATTTTAACTAAAGAAAACAGAGAGTTAAATGGATTTACCAGAATCAATTTTTTTTAGTTGTGTAAACAGCGCTTGACTATGATTCCAATTAATGTTAAGCAATTATGTAGTCTTTGGTGGTAAAGAACATTAGTCCAGAAGTATTGATTTTTAAAGATTTGCTTATCATTTACGTACGGAAACGCTGACACCAGCAGACTTTTCCAATCTGTTAAATTTTAAGTGTGAACAAGTGTGTTTACTACTACCTACATTGAATAGATAATTTAGTTCAAACCGTAGCTTTGCGTTAAGTAACGACGGGCTACAGTTAAAAGTCTCAATTAGTGGCTTCGTACTGCGCTGAGTACAATCATTAATCAATTATATCATATTATTTCTTTACCGCCTGTCGGATGTAACCGATCCTTATCTTTAACGTATATTTATATTGTGAGAAGGTCATTTTTTTATTACGCGACGAAACCAACAAGACTTATAACCGTGTTAGTTATGATAATAAACACTAGGTACAGCAGGTTACATTCGTTGCTTAGAGACAAATCAAAGTGAGAATTTAAACGCATTGTACTTGTAATAGATTTTTGTTATGATCTGTTATGTGATTATGATAAAAGTATTATTTTTGTAAAGTTTGGTAAAACTAAAAATAAAAGTGATTTTGTGTTAGGTCACTTTCTTTCCAAGGTATTTTATGTGATTGGTTAGAATTGGTAACCAGTTTGGAATTGTTCCAGATAGATTTCCTTACAATATCGATACAACATTTTTACGCGCGTTTTGCAACTTTAATATCAGTTAACCTAAAATTGATTTTGCCAAGTTTTTCATCTATAATTACTTTAAACTTTCGCTTGTTAGTAAATTATATAACAATCTCAAGTACTCTACTTGATTGTTCATTTTTATAATCGATTGTTAAGAATCACTAGCAACCGGTGGTTCGCAGAAGTCATGGATGTTGAATATTGAATTACGCAAACCGTAAAACCAACAATATCTTAGTGATATTTTCAGACCTAATACCAAATTTTATTATTAAATTAATGATCGACCGATTTCTATATTTAAATTTAGTTTATTATCAAATTGTTGAAGACGATTTCTCTATCAAATTAACTTACTTTATTGGGCTTAGCGCCTCGCTGAGCGCACGACTGAGTTCACGCGAAATCGAATTTTCCATTCAAAAAGCTTCTTCACGACACGAATTCGTAAACGTCTTGAATATAAATTCTGTTTTTTGGTTTTTGGGAAAAAAATATGGCACATAGTAGTGTCTACAAATATGGTAAAGTATTTATAAGTAACAAACTCAAAGGCAGCTAAAATAACCTCTAACTGGAATATTTTCTGTGGAAGCCTTTTGACCGATAATCTTGTCCACAGCCTCAAAATTAGTAATAGCTAATATTATACTTATATGGTATATAACAGTTCTTATACAAATAGATAAAAATTTATTATATATAAGTTGTTGTTACTTTCTTATGGTCAAAAGTGTAAAAAAAAAACTGTTTAGTATTATTAGTACGTCGATTTGATGTAACAACAAATATCTTAACGTTCATAAAAGAAATATTTATTCTATGTTTTTCTTAATTTATTTTTTTTCTTTTTTAACCTCTCTTTTTTATACACATCAACCCTTGTTCCATTGCTTTCACTAAAGAGCTTATATGATTCAACAGAATAAGGCCGGCTGCCTTGACAGACCTCATCAATCATCGTTTGCGAATACAGAATAACGGAAGTAAATATTGATATAATTAATTGTCCAATGGTTATATCCTGAGTTTGGTAATTTAATAAGCATGTCCAATTTAAACATAATATTATGTTGCTATCAAGTTTTAATTTACACGAAATGAGAGGATTAGTAGTTAATAGCAAATTGACAAAATAGATTTATAGATTGTTTTAATCTGCCTAGATTTGGGATCCACAAATACAGTAACATGACAATGGTTTTTGAACATAAAATTGAGGTAGTTTAATTATGTAATGTTTTAAAAAAGTTTTAACAAATACATAAACTTTCATCAACTAAATTAATCATCACTATATTTATAATTGACCCATTATTATTATAATTAGCTCATGCTGGAATTTAGGACCGTCCTCTTAAAGAGAGAGCCAATGCCGTGAATGACCACGAAAGCTGTTGTTCTTGTAAAATGCCCGATTTTACAGAACTGAAACAAGTTTAATGGAGTACAAACCCATTTTATTTAATAGGCTGACGATTAACCCCAATTTAAAATAATATTGAATTGACAATGGAGTCGTATACGATGAAGTCGAAAATGAAGACGAAGCTTAAAATACTCTGGCCCTTATATTTTTACAGCTGGAAAACAACGTTGCTCTAATAGCAGTAAATTTACAATATTAGATCGGCAGCCAGATAGTCAGGTAGGTTTGAAAATATGCTACGAAAATCCAAACTATATTTAGTTCAAATTTTCTCATTCTATTGAATGGCTCTAGAATAAATTCAGGGATATTTGTAATAAAAGGCTCGAGAAAGAGAAAAAGTTTAAAATTTTCACCAAAACTTCTTTATTATTTTGTTTTTAGTACATCAAGGAACCTATCGATTTTATTACTGTAACTTCAGGAAACTTTGATTAACAAGAATTTGTAAACAAAAAGTTTATCCATGCATTTTTTAACCTTATTATTATTATTTTAAATCTTTACAGTTTTATTATTCATAATATAATTCTGTTTAATTATTAAATGGAAATACACTACACAGTGTAGTTAATTAGCGGTGTTAATTAGATTTGATGCTTGTCATCGTTAGTCGTAATAGTCCCCGGTGCTCTGTGAACTCTGAAATGCTACATTTGTCGTGTGGAGACAAAACAGTGACGTTAATGAACACCACTCTTGATACACTATTGTTTGGTTCAAGTATGAGTGGATTGAAGACAATAACGAAATGCTGCAACACGGATGTTCCTGATTCTGTTTCAGGGACATTTCTTATTTAATTAGGATTGTGGTTTTATTTTTTCGAAGCGTCCTATCTAATTACAAATCTCCTAGTGCAAATGTACCGTAAAAGAATTGCCCTGTGCCGACTACCAACATGTGCATTGAGGACGAACACACTTCACCATCTGCGGCATTCAGCATCTGCGGCATCAACTTAAATTTATGTGAAATTGATATAGATAAGAGCAGCTTCTTTTAGAAAAAAAAGCACATTGTAGTTAATCTCATTACTATAACTATATTACAAAGGACGATGAATTTTCGTTTTTTCGTAAAAGTAAATTTATATATTATTCATCTTATTCGAGGTCTAAAGAAATTCTTCTGCTACAAGTTATTCATTTATATTAAATCGATTTATACAACACATAAACTAAGGTTGTAGTGTTAGTTATGATCCTGATCCAAAAGTAAAATTAATATTGGAAACTTACTAATATTGGTCGGTGATAGGATTTTCTGAACTAATCTGGCTAACTACCATCTTCATATTGGAAATCTGTTGCTATAACGGCATTATTGTCTTCCAACTTTCAAGCAAAAAACCAGATCATAAATATCCAGGGACTTTCATCGCCATTGTAGTTAAAAAAAATGTATGATTATTAATTGTATTAAAACTCATGTAAGTAATTGTGGTTTACTGCATATAATCCAGAGGAGACATTGTATTAAATGTATAAATAATGATTATCTAAACCAGAGTGCCCCAAACTTTTTTGTGTCGTAGACCCCTTGCCATGTTTCTCCGTGTTGGGTAGACCCCCTACTTACCTGATATCGATTTCCTGTAAATTTCTAACTGTAGTGAAGTTTAGTGTTAAAAACATGAAGTAAAGACACATGTTAATTTATACATTTATTAATTGAATTTAAATTAAAACTTAGGAAACGAATAAACGTATTTGTCTCACATTCGTATTTATAGAGTGAGGAATTGAACAAGTCAGTGCAAGCTACCGAAGCTCTGAGACTGCGACTCTCAGGTTTTTACAAGTTCAAAATGTATTGCGACCACAAAGCGAATACCAACATCC
>DWLS01004713.1:0-13589 GCA_018246255.1 Pachliopta kotzebuea | reverse complement strand
CATGGTATAAGAGACTCGTTAATATTATATATATATATATATTCATAAAGCCAGAGAAGAGTATATATAACGTTTATATGATTGTAAGTAACAAGAATATCTATAAGCAATGTGGCGATAGAGAAGATCATATATACAGACCTCGATTGTTAATTTAGGAAATTTACTAACTATAAGCTCCCCTTTAATCAGAATACAGTAATGACAGTATACTGTTATTAAAATATTTTTTATGAGATAATACTAACCTTAATTTCATATTAAGTGAGAATGAAGCCGTAGGTCAAGCGTGCCCCTATTCCTGTAGTCTTGGGCTATCAAGTATAGGACTAAGATAAGCCCTGCCTGTAGTAGAAGCAGACTGAAAGGGTGTTCGGGTTCACGGGCTTTGAGGGTGGAGGCCACCACTGTATATTGAGTGAGCCCAGGGCGGACAAGTACGAAGTGGTCTTGTGTTCTGTCGCAGGAGGGCAACAGTTTTCCAAGGGATGTGCTTTTTTTCTCGCGATTTGGTAGATGTCTTAAAGCACGTGATAATAGTTGGTGTTATACTATCTGACGTGTAACATTGAACAATTCATTGGTGGAGACGTATTCGAAGCCGGTTCCTTCGGAGTGGAATGCGGCCATTCAAACCACTAGACTATCATGACTCCCGGGCTGTGCTTAGCAGCAATGTAGGGAAGCACCGGTGAGTTCCGAAATGCAGGATGACCACCGAGGGGGTTTTAATGGGTATAATCCCACATAACCCTGACTTCCCTCAAGCAGGGTATCTTTCGAAGATTTCTCCAGTGACAAAAAAGGTCAAGCGTGCCCGCGAATACGTAATAGAGTTGCCCAAAAGTATTATCTAAATATTTTATACATTCATTCGCAAAGCTTGCGAATAGACATTTGTATAAAAATCCCTGTTTATCGCTGAATTTCAGGGCGGGGGTTGAAAACAAACGTCTGCGTAATGAACTGGATGGGGTGGGCGTGGGGGGGAGCATCCCGCCCAATCAGGCCAGTTTTGTTGAGGAACAATTTCTTTCAGACATAACATACATTTTTCAGCCAAGTCAAAAACTTTTAATACTAGTAACAACTAGATTTTCGGCCATGAAACGAGCACGGTTGTTAATATGGTATACACAGCACCACATTGAGCTCATCACTTTAAAACGTAAGCTATTAAGTCTCGTTACCCCAGTAATTCTTTTAGCTACAGCACTCTTCAAACCGGAACAAAGTAGGTTGCAATAGGAGCTGTTGAGGTGCCTACCTCGACTGTCTTCGGCAACAGAGACCTATCACCAGTAACCCGTCCTGGTAGTTTGTCTTCCTTTGACCAGGAGCATTTGATGAGAGAAAACTTTTCATGGCAACACTACTACCCAAATATATTTAAGGACAAGATGAGAAAGGCCTTCATCTGATCGATACTCTTGCACATAAAATGGCTCTGGTTAAGATATAGCACCACATTGCACTCGCCTGAGACGTAAGGTGTTAAAACTCGTTACCCCGGTGTATTGGTGTACATAACGTTGCTTTATTAATATTTTTAATAAAACCCAAAAGTTTTCTTCTTGCATAGTTTATTTGCGTATTTTCTTAATATTTCAGTTTTCAATTGTTTTTATTTTGATTTAAAAATTTTTCTGAAAGAATATATCATATGAAAGGTTGACTGTAAGAGAATGCCTTGTGACATTATGTCCGCCTTTTTGTTTACTGTGTCTCTCATGTACATAATGTTTTTCCTTTTTGTTGTAATTATACAAATAAAGTGTAAATAAATAAATAAATAAATATTCTAAAACTAAAGCGGTGTCGTTATATAAAACCTCCTTTGTAACCTATGATAGGACGCTTTATAGGCCGAAACACTGTAATTTCACTAATCCTTCAAATCGGAACACAGTAGGCTGCAAAAGGAACTGCGGCGGTACCTACCTATACGGTCTTCAGTTAGTGAAATTACTGCGGTAATTAAAAACAACTTATGTTTCAACCCAACGAGCGTAATGTGATGCTGTGTATACAATCTTAACCAGCATCATGTTATGGGCAAGCGTATCATTTACTATCAGGTGAACACCTTGCTCGTCTCATCCGTCACCTTGACGCAATTTTGTTTCTTTTCTTACGATTTTTGGTTGTTTAATTAATCTAAAGATCAAGTAAAAGAGGTTTTATACAATAATATGTGCTATTATATAACTATCACTTACATAACTATCATTTATCATCATAACAATTTGATATTAAGTTTTAGACCAAAAGAAATAGCTTTAATCTCTAAATATAACTCTCACACTTTACCTACTACAACATCTCTCTGCATTGACTGGTACAGAATGAATATAGGCATTCAGTCCGGATATTGGACATTAATTTTAGGTGTTGCAAAAAAAATATATAGCTGTTTTAACATTCCCACTACTGGGACTTTTATTTATACCCCTAAGGTGAAAATTAGGTTATTTGTAAAGGTTATTCTGGCAAACAACCATACTGTCTGCACGATGGTAAGCTGTTACCGCAGCCTGTAGACGGCTGGAGCATCATAGGTACCAGCGCTTTGTTGACCCCGGAGGAACCTAATCACACACTTTTTGAACAACTCCATTCAGTAGCTATTTGAGATAACCTTGATAGGGAGTTCATTCCATAACTTGATGGTTCTTGGGAGGGTTCATTGCTTCCTTTCATAAAGAGAAAATCAAGAGCAATCACCATTCGGCAGAGTTTATGTTAACGAAAGCTGTTGGTCTAGTAAGTCTCTTTCCTTACTATATTTCCACAGTGTATGCTCAAGGTTAGTAGGAATCGAATTTGTGCTCTTTGAGACGTATGACGAATCTAATCATCTCCAACTAAGACATTTTCTTCAGAAATATTAAAATGAAACGTTAATACCAAAATTAAATATATTTATCATATGATGAAGGCAGTTGAAACTGATTGGCTTGATTCGTATAAATTGTGCTTAGCGCTAGTTAGGGCTAATTGCTCATAACTTATGTTCCACTTGCAATAACTTAAATGGAATTAATAGGCAATTTTCGTAGCGTCTGCTTGATGGGTTCAGTGATTGCGTTAACTGGCGTTTATTGGTGTAAATTATTAGTGTTCATATATTATGGAATCTATTCAGTATATTTGATGTATGAAGATTAAGAAAAATTGTATTAATGGAATAATGGATAAAGAAATCTATATATAACATTATATATATATATTTGGTCTTTACCCAGGAAATTGCCGTTGTGTATAAAAAAAATTAAACAAATTTGTTTCTATGTATTTGTTTATTTGTATCAATTGAAGTAATCATCTGCATGCAATCAATGCATTTTTGCCAATGCAGTGGCAGTTTATTGATGCCCTTCTTTAAGAAATCAGCTGGAAGGTAGGCAACAAAAAAACTTAAAAGGAATTTTGCAATGCCCCTCGGGTATTGAATTTTTTCCCACAAAGAAGTTATCGAAATTCTGGAAAAAATAGTTGTCTGTAAGCGCAAGGTCTGAGTAAGGCGAATGACGGAAAGCTTCCAACCCCGGTTCTTGCAACTTGGAGACCGTCTACTGTGCAGTATGAAGTCGCGCGTTGTCGATTGACCAATGCTAGTTGGAGATGTGCCGGCTTCTCCATCAATGTGTTCAGTTCTTCACAGTACACATCTGCAGTAATGCTCACCCAGTTTGGTAAGAAGCTGTGTTGAATCACACCGGCGCTGGACCGAATAGTGGCCGTCACTTTTCTATGGATAAGATTTCGTTTCAGGCATTGTTTAGGCGCTGAACCAGGATTCAACCAACTCGCTGAACGCTTGCGGTTATCAAACAGAATCCATTTTTCATCGCAGGTTACAATACGGCACAAAATTTCTTAATTTTTGTGTCTATTGTGTCCGAGTAGTGCAAGGCACGTATCGACGCGTACTTCACGCTGGTGATCATTGAGTTCGTGGGGCACCCATTTGTTAAACTTTTTTACCTTGCCAATTTGACGCAAATGGACCAATATTGTTTTGACGCTAACGTCGAAAGCCTCTGCTAATTCAGATGGAGATTGTGTATCATCAGCTGCCACAATCGCCTTTAATTCGTCATTATCCACCAGTCTTCGGATAACCGCAAAGTTCATTTTTCAGGTCGAAATTTCCAGTACGGAAATGAGCAAACCAAGAACAGGTGGTTCGTTGGTTTGTAGTGTTGGCTCCGTAAATGTCGTTGATGTTGCGTGCCGCGTTGTGCCGCGCTGCAGTACGTACGGACGATACTCATATTCAATACATTACTCGATACTGTGGTATCCATGATGACGGAAAACGTTTGAAATGCTATCAAAATATAACACTAATCAATAAACAATAGACTTCTTTTGGAAAAAGAATTCCATGTTTTTAAAAACCGAAACGCAGCCAAACAAAAATTATTTTTATTTGAAATGGCCAATACTGCAGAACAGCAATTTCATAGGTAAAGAACTATAATATAAAGAAAGAAAGAAGTCGTAATGTACTGGAAAGTTGGCGGTAGGCCGAAGATTCTTTCTATATAGATAAATATTATGGATATGACATATTGTAGTAGGAAAAACCTTGTGTACATTCCGCTGAGTTCCTTGCGCTCACACTCCTCAGGTCCTCACCTTAGCTTTGCTAACGGCTGGTAGATATCTGACGTTCAATAAGTGAACTGTTGTTTCTGTATTGAATATTTTTTTTTACTTTGATATCACAAGAGCTAAGGTCACCGACGTAGACCTAAGGATTTCCATACTTAAGTGACAACGAGCAAGACACATTGCTCGAATAACTGACGGCCGATGGGAGAGTAAGGTCCTATAGTGGCGGCTGTATCGGTGAACGTAGTGCTGGAAGTGACTAGATGGACCGAAGATCTAGTGAAGGTCGCAGAAATCCTCTGGTTGCAGAGCAAGCGTATCACTTACCATCAGGTGAACGCCGTCCCGTCGAATAATTAAAAAAAAGGTGCTTAGAATTACTTATCATAGTTAATAGTTAATTTCTTTTATGATTGGTAGTATACCAGCTCCCCAAGAGCGACGATGCAGAAACTGAAGCGCGAACTAAATCCCGACAACACAACAGGAACAGGGGGAGGCGAGGGTCTATTCAATGGTTGCTATTAATCATTCTCGCAAATGGAAAGAGCTTGCGTCATTTCACCCGAAAAAAAATAACAGCTTTTACATCTTAAGGTCTGGCGTTCGTAGTTAGACTAATGATGAAGGGGGGAAATGATTGAAAAACGAAAACAAGGAATGTTGTTAATAACACTTTTTAGGCGTGAAAAGGATGATGAGGAATGTTTTTTCAATCATCCATTTCTGTGCGGCAGCAATGTAATTCGACCGCGGATGGTCATCACATAGATATGTAGGTTTCCTTACGACGTTCTCCTTCACCGTCAGAGCGCGTGATATTAGTTGTTGTTATACTAACTGAACACAAATTGAAGAAGTCATTGGTGCAGGTCGGATTCCAACTCAGTACTTTCGGAGTGGAAGACTGGCGTTCAAACCACTAGGTTAGGGGTAGTTGTAAGCTAACACTAAATACATGCTGATGATTTTATGTTAACAATTAGCTTAAGAACTTTTATAAAAGTCCAAAACTATAAGTGCAGCTATAAAAAAAGATATGTATACAGACAGACAATATAAATCATATGTAGAAATGAGAGGCGGCTGAAACAGTGAATCGACTTATCTGTACAGTTGTTTCCAACGCCTCATTACACGGACTTGTTTACCCGACGGCGTGTTATCTTTTGGATAAACAATATTTATATGACGACTACATCTTTTGTTTTCTTAACAAATATCTTAAATAGATAGATAAACTCTTTATTTTTCGCAATAACAGCGAAAAAACTTAAATAAGTAATCTTATAACCTAAATATGGGCAAGGGCATCCTTAGCGATATAAGCGATCTCTTCTTTTTCAGGCAACCCAAAAAGGACAGACGATATACAATAAATACATAAATAAATAAATATTAAATCAGGAAAAAAACTAAATAAATAAACTTAAAAGGTAAGTAACATAAAGTAACGTTAACTTTATAACGTAGTTTCAAGTAAATTTTAAAAAGCAGTAGCCAAAAGGAAAATTTAATTCTTGAATTCATCTAAAAGTAATAGTTGGTCTTTGTTTAACTTCTTAAACAAAAAGGTGTATATGTAAACTATTTATTGCACATATTATGGTACAGTACGAAAGAAAGATTACTAGACTTAAGAGACAATAGGCAGTAAGGTCTTAAAGTGGCGGCTGTACCGGTAAACGAAGTGCTGGAAGTAACTGGATAGATCCACGATCTGGCGAAGCTCGCGAGAAGACGCTGAATGAGGACAGCGTAGGGCTGTTTTTCGTAGAGATCATTAACGATCATGCCCAGCAGTGGGCGTTATCCGGCTGACAATATATGGTACAGTGAATTAACTTAATTTATAATTTAAACCAAGGGCGGCCTTTTACTTTTAAGCGATCTCTTTCAGGCAGCCCAGTAGGACAAGAGAAATAAAAATGAGCGAAGTCAACAGAACGACAATAATATTACTTTTCGTACATTTACCTCCGTAAATCTGCTATTAACTGTTATATTCATGTTATTGCGAGAGAATATTGCTTCAACGACGTTGTGTTTTTTCTCTGTAATCTAATTCCTTTCGCCACAGAGCGGGACAAATCTTATTAAGTTAATGAGTCGCTTTCACGATATTTCGCTTTTATATTTCTTATTTAATCCAAACTTATATTATTTGTAACATGTCTGTTGATTAACCACAAAGTATATTAGAAGAAGAAATATTATTAGAAGGTTCTATTTAAAACTTCCTTTAATAAACCCATAATAATTTAATATGTAAAAGTATAAATTAAAATAATTCTAAACCAAAATTAGATTTGCGATCAAATTTAACCTTTGTACAGTTAACAGAAAATTTACCCTTTGCGAGTAATTTAAGGCTTTGTACAAAAGCTGTGATTGCGCCACAAAGAGATACAGCGAAAAGTTAATTTACAACTCAACCTTTGGTTTTAAGAATATACATATATTCATTAAATATTTATATGTGTTTAATGAATATATTATATTGAGCCTGTTTAAGTCTGGGTAAGTATCAGCACTTCCCTTTTCTCTACCGACAGACAGTATTGTTCAAACATTACTGTGTTTCAGTGTGATGTTTCAAAATAGTACTAACAATAGTTGCCTTCTTAATTTTTACTTTATATACTACGAGAAGACGAGATAAACAAGGCATGCACGTGATGGTAAGTGACACATCTGACAAAACAATAAAGCGCTGGTTATTATGGTATACACAGCATAACATTGCAGTCGTGGTTTTAAGACGTATAATGTTAAGTTCCGTTGCCCCAGTAATTTCACTAGCATACAGCACTTTTCAGTAAACACAGTAATGTTGTACTATTTGTCGATAGAAATAGGAGATGCTGTGGTACCTCCCTAGACGGTCTGTAGCAACAGAGACCTACCACCAGTTATATATGAAATAAATTTATAATATCGTCATCTCTACCGCTTTCCTTTCCAACTTATATATCTGTCCATCTCTTTGTCCCTCCCCTCATCCTTTTCCCCTTTGCTTTCTCCTCTCCCTTATATTTCTGTTTACATATATCATCTTGCGGAATCCGGATCCTCTAACTCTGGGACCGGTGAAGCCTTCGCGGTCGTAACAGTACCCAAGGGCATCAACATCATTCAAAACAATCGTCATATTGTTAAAATAAACGAGTGTTCAGAACTGCTTCAGTGAACTGAAAGCTGAAATTGTGAACACAGCTCCCGTGTATAAATCTCAAATGTTTGTATAACGATTGAAATCGTTAAATTTTTCCAGCCCACCATTCTCAATGAGGTAGAAAAGGAAAACAGTAAAATATATATACAAGGATGTTCAATGCTTTCTCCAATACTACTTTTAGCAGCAATATCTGAAAGGAAGGGTGTAAGGGGTCCCACACAATTGACGGGACCCAAGCCAACCTCATCTGTTTGTACTGCAGCCTATCAACAAGCGAGGCCTTGGCTCCTCACCAAACCACATTGGGCCAGTGTGGTGATAGACGGCGCAAGCCTCTTACTACTAAGGAGACTTATCTCCAGCTGTGTGCTATCAGCTGATGTAAGTAGCCTTACTAAATATTTTCACAGCTTCTTCAGATTCATGGACTGATGATGTAGTCATTAAACTGTATTCTTTTTTATCAAAATGTAGTCAATGATTATTCTCTATGTATACTGTATTGAAAAGATATATTCTGTAATAAGTTTACCTTATTTCTTTTTTTAGTTACCCAAAATAACGATGAGTTAGTTATCTTGAATTGACTTGAATCTAGTATAATAAAAAAAAACTTGCTATGTACCTAAAGTTATCTAAGCATTAACTTACCTAATTTGTTACAAAAGTTCGATAATAGTAGAACATACTGTAATTAATTCTAGTGTAGTGGAAGACCACCCAAATTCCTTGACTACTAAAGGAAGAAGAAGAAGAAGAAGAAGAATCAAGTCCATCAGTGGACGTATATCAGCTGATGAAGAATACTGTAATTTGGTACAAATTTCTTTATACTACAACATAGTAATATTTGCATAACATCTGATTGAAATATTCGTCGCTGTAGTCAACGTAAACGTTTCCGTACTAAGTACTTAGCTTCAAAAGAAAGTTCAAATATTGAGATGCAGTTGGCCGCCCTCCAAAATTCTGACGCTGCATCGAATCAGATCGCAGTCTCCACACGCCAATCTAACTTTGAACAGGATCTCATAATTGCTTTTACAAACAAGCTACTAGTGCTTTCGTAGAAATATCAAGAAGTAATATTACTAGTTGAAAACTTTTTTCAATCTACCCTTTGTAGATATAAACATTACCATTATCTATATATCCTTTCACCAATTGCGGTGAAGACATTGAGGAAGGCCTATATCCAGCAGTGGATTGAAAAAGGCTGATGATAATGATACATCATAACACAATAAGAGAGATCAGCACAAACAAAAGTTCTACTGATAAGTTTTCTGTTGACGGAGACCATTTAGGTACATACTAGCACAGCTTCTATAGCAGCCAACAATCAGTACTTTGCGAATATTACTGTTTTCCCGTTTAAAAGGCGCTATATGTTAGTAAAATTACTAGAGTCCACTACTGGATTTAGGCTTCCTCCAACAGTAGGGAGATTTGAGACATCTCCCACTACGCTGGTCGTTGCCTGTTGATGGGAATCTAGAGCTTTGTCTGTTGATTAGCAAACACCGCAAGCAGGGGAGGTTGGCTTGATTCCCGTGAATGACGAGGACGACGTCTGGACGTGGTCTCCGGCTGTCGTGTCAGTATATACGCAGGTGTTGGGGATGATTCAGTCCATGGTTGTGTTCCGAACGAAGATCCCGTGAACTCTCCAAACGCTGAGGACGATTACCGTGGGGGTGGATTTTAGTGGGTAAAGATCTACACATACCCTTGACTTCCCCCCAGAAGGCAAGGTATCTTTACGAATATTTTGCCCTGAAAAAAAAAAAAGTTCCGTGAGTTCTAATAATGTATTTGATTGTTTTTATATCTATACTGTAGTGATAAATAAACAACTAATCTATCAACAAATTATCATCAAATTAAATCACATTATTACCCTCATTACTATTACAAGAGAAATAATGTTTCATTAAGTCGTAAGGCTTTACGGGGGCTGAAATGCCGGAAAATTTACAGCGGAGTACGTTTGCGTAGTAATTGCCCACTAATTCACCTCCTGCTATTTTCCACGAGTCAGTCCTCCAGCTATTTTCTGCCAACGACTCAGACTATTCGAGAGTGTATTTTCGAGGAGGGAAATTTCAAGTTGAAATTTAAATTTCAACGCTCCTTGATAGATGAGGTGTAATGTAAGATAAAGTACAAAATGTTAGTGTAAGTAGTAGTTTAAAAATAAAAATATTTAAAAAGCCCTTAACTCTTCCAGCATGAAGAGGAACGTGCATACTCTAAGTTAGTAATATCTAGTAATACAACTAATTTATTAAAAATAAACGCTGTGTCTGTGTAACGTTTCTCTCAAAGCCAATTTTGCAATATATCTATATAGGATCTATACACGTATATAGATTTTAGACAACTTCCGGTTGGTTGACTAAAATCGGAAGTACATAAAAAATATATTTTTTGACGAGAAACACTTTTACTTCAATAAAGTTATCAATAATAGCCACCATTATGGTACTTGGTGACTTTTGGTTCCACTTGCGGTTGGCCGGTTTAACCGGAAGTACATGTAAATAGTAATTTTTATATGAGGAATATATTTGTATAAAAATAATGTCAAAAATATGAATAGTTATGGTATTTAGTGGCTTTCGGCATCACTTCCGGTTGGCCGAAAGGAACCGGATATGACTAAGAATCATCTCCGTATCCACCTCAATATTAATGCCAAGTTTCATTTTGGTTGGTCTTACTGTTTGATTAGGACGCGACCACAATAAAATTCATACACATACACACTTGACTAAGTCATAGTCAATGCAAAATTTACAATAAATAAACATTTGGATGTGAAAGATTAATCTTATGAAGAACTTGAAATATTAAAACAACTCCGAGTTAAATATATAAAGGACACATCTGCGGGTTTATTATGTAGCATATGAGCGATTAAAGTTGGCGAAGATCTCTTTAATAATTCGAAAGTGCGCCGAAACGTAACCTTCATCTGGTGGTAAGTGATACGCTTGCCTATTACATGCTGCTGCTTAAGATGGTATACACAGCACCACATTGCACTAGTCATGTTGAGACGTAAGATTTAAGTCTCGTTCCCCAGTAATTTCACTAGCATACACCTTTTAAACTGGAACACAGTAATGTCGGCACATTACTATTTGGCAGTAGAAATAGAAGCTGCAGTGGTACATACCTAGACGGTCTTCGACAGAAGAGATCTACCACCTATCGTATACTTTAACGTCACTTAAAAAACTATTACTTATAGCTGAAGTAATATCATCATTGACGCCCTCTGTTGGGCATGGGACTATCCCAAAGATCTCCACAGCGATCGGTTCTCCTGATTTCAGCTTATTTATTCTACAAAGAAACGAGACAAGACATTCTAAGGGACTGATAAATCATAGTCCTCTCCATAAAAAAGTGGAGCTAGTTAGGATTATATACACTGCAAAAATTATACATATGTCGTCTTGAGGCAAGATTTTCATATATATATCTTACTTATTTATAATGTTAAATAAAAGTTATAACTAATACATGATAACACTTAACATTAAAGTTAATAACGACCTCCGTTGGTACAAAAAAGAAAAACATATATATGATCTGTGCTTAGTTTGTAAGCGTTTGTATACGCTGTTCACCTAGATAGGACACTGGTTCGATCCTCACTAAACTTAAGGTGAAAACTAAGTATTGGGAGGAAACCAACAAGTTCCAAAAAGAGCTTTACTTAGCGGTGTTTGATAAATAATTTTGATTCCTTCTTAAAGAGAAGGAAGACTTAGTTATGATAATATTAAGAGAGCGAATGCAGCAGAGACGTATAGTTAATAAGAAAGATCATGCCCACTGGGCAGTTATATGGACAGTATACCTGAACCGTTTCAAGTAGGGGAAAGCCCATGGTGTATATGTGATGACGCTGTTGAGGAAACGGTTCTACTCTAAGTGTCCCTTCGATAGTATGTTAGAGTATGAATTTGAACAGGAAATAGACTTGAGAATACATACAGATAGTTTAAACGAGTTAATAAAATGTTAATTAGTTAGAAATAAGTTTGTGTATGTCTAAAGATATTTACTGAATAAAATAATAGAAATAAGAACATGTAAATATGTATATATATACATATGTGTATGTAAAAGTTCTGTAATGGTAGATGATAAGATAGCATAAGTATTGAATGATGTAAATGAGAGGTCTGTATCTGTATCTCTGTATAATAATATCAGGTAAAGCAGAATAAAAAAAAATTAAGAAAGCTGTTTATTTGGCAGCGATTTTCATTATATTTTATAGTTAACAAAACACATAATAAGTCTGTAATCAGCCGCATACATTGTTGCTGTGTTCAAGACGTGGGATTGTTTCCGCCGCCTCTATGGTCACGGTTTTTTAATTATTTCAATTGAAACAATGGGTTTTTTACTATACAAATATTTTAATAATTTCACTAGTGAGCTAGTTTTCATTATTTATGTAGTTTTTTTCTTCTACAAAACAACTATATTTAGATTAAAAAGGATTTTGGCTTGGCGTATTTATAGATTGAAGGCAGCCTTAGCGCGTAGTTAATATGTATTCCAAAGGGCTACCTACATCAACTACTGCTACTAAGGAAATTCTCGCAATATACTAATATAATATATGTATATATACTATAAAAAATTCTTGCTCCCATTTGTTTATTTTGAATTTTACTGGTTATCCTGCTATTTATTTATATAACTTACCTCTCCTCTCCTACTGATTTGCCAGGAAGAAATCGCTTATAGTGTGCTAAGGCCTTTGCCCACACTTAGATTATAAGTTCAGTTAAGTTAATTCATTGTACCATAATGTGAGCAATAAAGAGTTTATCTATATCTTAAAGATATACACTAATGAAAATTAAATTTTTTTATGTAGTTAAATTTTCTAAACCTATAGTGTTTTTCCACAGATTTTTGATTGCCTTAAAAAAGATACGGTGTCTACTTTACTATAGAATGCTTAAACTTTTTTAACAATTATGCAATTAGTTGGTTATTTTCTCGTAACAGACAGACAAATTAATGACTAAGCACTAAGAACTTAACTTAAATTTGTTTTGAAGATGTAAAAGCCGGAACATAGTAATGTTTTAATGACGGTATACTTTCGATAGTCTAGCTAGCTGATGAGGTTGTTTCGAAAAACTCAACCACCAATTAAACTCAAAATATTGTACCCCTGTATTTAATTTAGAGATTTCTCTGATTTTATGTAAGCAATTAACCATTGGCTGTTCTCTTTTTTCTATATTAAAAAAAAGGTGAAAAGTATCCGACGTTTTAAAATCAAATATTCAGTAGATACGATAAAATAGTGTTGTATTACAGCGGGAGTGGTACATTTGTAACTGTAAATCGGTCGTACATCACGTGTTGGGCTTGAAATTTATTGTTATGTACACATCCTCACACTGCAGCGTCAGTGAAGGCTCAGGATTCAATTTCACAGGCGAGCGGCCGCGCGCCCGCCGGCCCCTGACGGATCGTCCCCTTGCGTATTGCGATATAGTGCCCATAATTATGAAAGTGATCAAAGTCATATATTTCTTGTTTCGAGATATTTAATGAATTGCTTTTGAATAAATTGAAAAATATTTTTACATTATGCGACATTTTAATTTACTAGTCTTAATTAATGGAAATTTACTATGAATATGAATTTTTGTGTGAATTTTGTACGATAGTATTATTTTTAAAGATTGAATTGACTTAGACCATTTTCAAAATTAACTGAATGTCCTATAAATGACTTAAAGCAATA
>DWLS01004712.1:0-13590 GCA_018246255.1 Pachliopta kotzebuea | reverse complement strand
GTATTATATTTAAACTACCAACTTTTGCCAAAACACTATAATCGAGAGCCTCTCTGCAAGATTGGTTTCGCGAACATATTTTATTTTGTTGCTTGTGATGCATTATTCTGTATTATTTTTTTCTTCTTTCCTAGAGAAATAAGGACTTAAATCTGTTAAATGTTAAGATACAGCTTTGATAATACTGTACGAGGAAATTTCAACATGAAAGGCGTATATGTGTAGAACTCTGAAAGTTTCGCTAAGATGATATTCAAATCTGTAGTGCTTTTGACACAACTTCCGCTTCGAAATTCAATATTTTGTATATCAAATATTGCAGTCTTAAGCATGTAATTTATTTTAAAATTAAATAAATTTCATAACAATCGTTATGTTTAACGTCTGTCATATATTTTATTAATGATTTAAATAATATTTATATAAATTTATGTAGTGGATCAGGTATCAAAATTATTGAGTAGATTTTCCAAGAGTAGACGCTCCTTATAACGATGGTCTACTTACATTTCGACTCGCTCCACCTTAATGCCCCATGCTTCAGTAGCTTCGTCCAGAGCGATTTGCATGTTCCCGGAGAGCGTTTCCCTCTCGCTTAGAATTTCATGGAGTGGTCTGGTGCCCATGGTGTTGCGGAGAGTCGTTTGTGCCAACAGACGAGTGGAGTGGTGGGCGTTCTCAACATTAGCGATGGAGATGGTGGCGTTGTGGACACGGTAGTAAACCACCGCATCAACGGAAACAGTAACGGAGTCCTTAGTCAGTACCTAGCAGACCAAAGTATTATCAATATTAATAATAGAAACTATAGTCTAAGTTGGTAAAGTGGTACTAGAATTTATATACGGAAGCAGTAAAACATATTTCTTTTTTAGTTGTTAATAATCTGTACTCTTTGGGTGTATGGTAACAGGTCGTTAAATTGTAATAGCATTTCGGCTGTACATAACACATATATGTCAAAAATTTATATAAACCAAACTAAAATGTTGTTTATTAATCAATAGACTCGCCAATTATTCGCGATGTGATGTTGGATACTGAAACCACAACTCCAATATGTGAAATGCATTGCGGTCGCAGATGTCAAAGGTGAAATTAATCAAATCTTTATATTGATTAATTGACGGTCGTTTTGAGCATAACGTTATAAATTTATTATTTAACAGTAACATCTAATACTCACATTTGTGTATTTAATAATGCTTGATTATAATGAATTTAAAAGATGATTTACTTTCAATAAAACTTCAGTTTCATATTATTAATGAAATCTTTCTTTTTATCATTATTAATAGGCATCGATAAAGAGAAAAGAACTGATAGCTTAGTTTGTAAGTGTGAAAAAATATGCGTTTTGCGACACGGAGAAGTGTGTATGATCAATTTTTCTTCGATCACCTTTGCTTTATGCTTAGGTTTTTGGTGAAAGAAAACATTGTGAAGAAACCAGTATATATCAAGAGCAAGACCTTTCGAAGACAGGCAATATCTGCTGATGAATATTTTCAATGTCATGAATAAATTACATAAATTCTCTAGCAGTGGGTAAAAGTCAATGAGAACATGAAGCTGTTTCATGTACGTGTTGTATATTAGCAATAATAAATCGTTATTTTATGTTACGTTGGTACAATAAAATGTTTGTAAGCATTAGACTTGTATCCTAGATTTTATTTTCGTAGTATATTTCGAGGAAAGAAACAGATATTAAGCTGCTACTTAGCGCTGAGTTTATATTTCATGAAAGCGAAGTTTGTCCACGGTGAATTTCTATTTTAGCACGCCAGTTGCAACATAAACGAGAATGAAATTTTAAAAGTACTTAAATTTATTTCTTGTTTAGTATATAGTAAGCTGTACTATATGTGATGAAAATAGAAATAGTATTTCACCTCCTGTGGTGGCACGTCGTATGTAAGGGTACGCAAATCAACGCGGGCATAGGTATCAACGCACGGAAGAATGAAGAAAATACCTGAAAAAATTCATGTAAAATGTTTTATAAAAAAAAATAATAATAATATTTATACAGAAAATTTAGTTTCTAGGAATATACTCTATTCCTTTTGATTTCTGACGATGGTTTTTAGTTTATTACAAACGTAGAAATGATCATCATAATACACAAATAATTGTGATTTGTTAAAGTATGTATTCTTCAATATTATTCAGGGTAAACCAAATTGGTTACCGTAGATATACGGTTCAAAATAGTATTGTTAATAATTTATTAACTTACAACGTAATAGTTTCTGTAAAATTTGCTAAAAAAATCTAACCTGGCCCTTTAGCGCCGCCAGACAGGAGACGTCCTAGGCGAAAAATCACAGCCCTTTCGTACTCTTGCACCACCTGAATTAAAAAAATTACTTAAACATTACAACCATATGTTAAATTTTCTAATATACAAGCCCATCTTGTTCAGGAAATGTGAAAACAGTACATAGTAGTAGTACATTAATTCATATTATAATATGGCCTTTATTTCCTGTAACGTGTAATATAATATTGTTCTATTATGCTTCGGTATTTTCACCGTGTGCATAGAACGAAAAATAATAGGGAATGTTGCTTAGAAGTTACATAATGAAGATCCGGCTTCTCTAAAGGTTCATCAATGTTTATCAAGTGAACAATTTTAAAGTATATTACAGAAGAAAAGAGCGTGTGTTCCGTAGTCACAGATAAAAATACTGTTCAACAAGGTATCAAAAATCATTATATGCTAATGTTAAATTTCTATAGAGTTGTATGATTATCATTTTGATAATATAGTTTGTATATCATAATCATCTTTTGCTAAGCCGCAGAAATC
This sequence comes from Pachliopta kotzebuea, assembly GCA_018246255.1. NCBI lineage: Eukaryota > Metazoa > Arthropoda > Insecta > Lepidoptera > Papilionidae > Pachliopta > Pachliopta kotzebuea. The sequence goes on along the minus strand of DWLS01004712.1, from coordinate 10,772 downwards.
AATTCAGGGCACGCCTTACGTCTTTAGTGATCACACAGCTTAAGGATTGATTTAGTATTACTATTACGATTATCACGTAATCAAATCTGTTAGCCTAAATATATTTAATTATTTGATTTTATCATTTCTTATTTATTTATTATGTATTAATATAATTGCTTTTTAACATTAATGTGTCTCGGCTGTCAATATATGGGAGTATATAACGTTTTATCGTCCACAGTCTCATTTAACATGTGAAATTAAAGTGAGGTATTGGTTTAACACTGACAAAGAACATAATACGAAGTAGTTTTTAATGAAGAAAGCATATAACTAATTTAAAATGAAAAGACAGTATACGATCTAAATTTAGATCAAAGGAAAAATTAATTTTATGAGGTGAATTGATACGATGTTCAATTTGAGATTAAAGAGAAATTGTAAGCCGCTAGCTGACAGTGTGGTTAATGATTGAGACTGCCGTGCCGTTACAGCTCTTTATGGCACGTTTTACAGACTCGGGATTTCAATAAGACAGTATTTTTTAGACAAGTCTATTAGAATCAGGTTAATTGAATATCCATACTTTTTATTTTAGTTCTATTTGAGTGAATTAAATAATTAAGCTTCGAATCGTATCTTCACGATCATACGAAAGTATCTTTAAGTTAGTAAGAAATTATAACAGATTTTTTTGTAAACCTAAAGCAAATTGGTACAAAATTTTATTGGTAAAGTCCCATCGTCCATCTGTGCTTAACAGTGGACGTCCTGTGTTATAATATCAATCGACTTCTCCTTTCCAAGTCTACAACGTGTTCAAGAGTATTCATGTTAAAAGCATTCCTTAATCGTCTGTATTTATAAAAAGAAGTTATACATATGTGTAGTTGATATGATACAGTTTTTTATTAAAAATCTTTTTATATAGGATGGGTAACCTTATTAATATGTTTACCTAGTGCTTGATGATAAAATGCAAACCTTAACAAATGTTACAAGCTTAGTTTATTGCGTGCAGCTAAGCACAATCTAATTTCAAGGAACAAAGACTTTCATTAGGGACCTTGTTATGGAAAATATTACTACAGCTCTAGTTAAATTTCTCTAAAGTAATTTTTAATAAACTTTTAATATAGAGCGGTTGACAAGCTTTGCCTGTTTATGATTTTCCTTGTAATAATTATGTACATTAAATTATTGTTAAATCTGTAGGTTCATTTGATTGCACAAAAAATACTTTAGGAGTGATTGTAATATTGCTCGTAAATGAGTTCTTCATAAAGTTTATTTTTATGTTGCAATGAGTGAGTACTTAAGTTTATTAAAATTCTATCGTTGGAAGTTTGTATTCAAAAAGTTGTCTCGCAAGGATTTAAGCGCCCCGTCAGTGCCCTGCTGAAGGAATGAGTTGGGCCTGGAATAAAACTTTTGATTATTGCACTGTTACGAAGTAGTTAGTTATTTTCGTTGATTCATGTACTAGAAATAAAATTTTTAAATTTCTCAAGTAACTATATAAAATATATTTCTTCGTAGATTTGTTTTGTTATATTGTTTTAATATCAGCATTTTTAATTAGCACACAAATTTGGAGAAATTTTACATTAAATTAGCGAAGACGAGTAACCGGGTCAGAAGACGAAGATCCCAAAAAAAATCAATCGAGGACGCCTATGTCGAACAGTGAACCGCAAAAGGTTTGAAATGATGATGAAGATGATATGTTGTACCTGGTAATATGTCTAAGCGAATTCATTCATATTCGAATTTCCTCTCTCTTTCTCTCTGTGAAAAGAATGAACGTTGCAAATGAATTTAAATTCTATGAAAGCGTGCTGAATCCTCTGAAGCGTAAATCTGGTCATTCGCGCAATCGTGAACTTGGACAAAAACCCTACTCGTTTTTAGTTAAAGCGCTACTCTAAGTTAAGTGCTACGAATATTTAATAGTCACGTAGACGGATTGATTTATTTGTACTTGGCGTTTTGTAGAGCGATTTGTAATTGCTATTTATTATTGATGTTTAGTGTTAAAAGTCAGGTAGTAGATGAGATTTTCTTTAAGCATTCAATGAACAGCACGATTTAAATTCACTTATTGGCAATATCCGTTAGATATTATCCGCTACAATATTTGCATTGGACTAAATTTGTGTCGACAACTATAATATGATTACATTTAAAAGATCTTCAATGCAAAAAGTAAATTGAACCCCGGGGCATCTATTTAATATCAAACTGCATTTAATTAATGACCTGGCGTCATTTTGTTTAGATTTAAACTAAGTCAATCTTGTTCTTTTAATATTTTTTTACTGTGGTTAAATCAGTCTGGGAACGTAGTCATTTAATTGAAATATTTATTAACAGTTTTAGCTATAACAGCAGAAATAAACAACAATCAAAGCAACAAAAAATATATTTTTATGACTAATTATTCATTATAGTATTTCGGAAATAGTGTCGTTTGACAATAGCAAATCGATCACTTAGTCATGTAGGTCTAACCCCCGACCGGTTATTCCAAAACTTTTACTATCATTCGTTATTTTATTCAGAATTCTAATGCTTGGAATGAGTCCTAAAAAATTTGCTGTTCTGGTTTCTTTTGCGTCTGAGAAGAAATGAGATGCATAGCTTGTGTAAATATTCTAGCTCGGAATACATTGTCATGTGTACACTAACGACGAGCTCGTTCAAAATTTGCAAAAGTAAAAACTTATCATGAAATATTTGAGTGTTGAAATTGTAAAACTTTTAGTAAATAATTATAATAAGTAGCGCTTATTAAGGCTCTTATTATTTTCTTATAATGTAAATGATAATCTCTTTGTTTGTGAAGGTTTTTTTTAAAATAAAACGTAAAACTTTGAAGTCTGCAGAGTAGTTCTGTTTGGGCTATTTGATACCGACCATTACTATTTGCTTTTGTTTGTAAAGCTTATATTTCTCTCACCAACTGGAGAAACAGGAGAAGTACAGTGCAGACTAATATAACACATTTTTCTTTGCCATTAAAGGTAAAACGATATTTCTCTTTACTACACTGCAGTACGTGTACAAACTGTAGCTCTGTTTGAAATAATTAAAGTTGTATCTGCGTTATTTGTTAAAGGAAAGAAAGGTTTCAGTATAGCAACCGACAAGCTAAAAAAAGATATGTAGGTAGTTATTCTCATTTGACTATTTAAAGCTAAAAATGACCTTTAAACAAAAGGTACTACGGAGGTCCAGAATCAGTTCTTAATTTACAATTTGGACGACAAAATGAATTATAGCCCAATTTCGATTATCATATGGGCTTTTGTCGATCGGGAAAAAATTTATTGAATACTAAGTTTTTAAATATCTTTTAATGTTTTCTTAAATATCTATTACAGCTATGTTAGGAGATAGTGGAAAAAATTATAATTTTAAAATATTTTTGTCTTAAAATATCCCTGTAAGCATCCTCTTACGAAAATTTAAAAATAACTCACAAAAGACTTTTGAATGACAAGAAAGTTGTCCAGAAAAAACCATACTTTTATGATTTTTTAATTGCAGCCCTCTAATAATTATTTAACTTAATGTTATTCTTGTAAAAAATATAATCTCATTTCTCTATTTTAATGAATCGGCACAGCTGTATCTTAGTAGAAAACTCTTATATACATATATAAAAAAACTTATAGAACATAGTATGAAGATGAATTTACCAACTTTTACCATTTTATTAAAGTAATAAACATGGAGTGTACAAAAAACAATTATAAATATATAAAAATTATAAATATCTTATAGATAAGTCGTATGCTGACTTTTTATCCCATGATTTGACGTGGGTCGAACGCTACCTTCACTTGATGGTAAGTGATACGCATCATATACTACGTCATATTGCGTTCGATCATTTAAGACATAAGGTGTTAGGTTCCCTGTAAGGTATAATTAAGTTAGCCTCCTTTGAAATAGGAATACAAATATTTGTACACTACTGTTCGCTGCAGGAGAAGGCCTAGCGATAGTACCTGGACAGTTTCGTTAACAGAAACCTACCACTACAAGAATAAAACTATATTGAGTCGAAAAGTATTAATCAAAGCAATGACAAATTCTCTGTTAATATAACATGTAAAATATTCATCTGTTATATGAATATACTACACGTGTATAACATATATAATTTGTTTTAAATTATTATAGTTTCGCTGTAGACTTGAAATTTAAATATAAAACCTTTGATAATGAATTTATTTCTATAACATCAATCAGAAAGTGCTACGTTATATATTTTTAATTAAAACAATTCGCAATGATTCATTTTAGCAAAGCAAAATGAGCAAAATTAACATCTGTAGTTGATTATTGATATAATTTATAAATTCATTCTATCGGTAATAACAATAAAAAAAATATTTTCTTACATTCGCATTATTAGATATACAGTTATAAAATAATCTTACCTTGAAGCACACGAAGAGGGAGAAGGGCATTGTAAAGATGACCAGAAGCCAGGCCAGGAATATGAGGATTCTGCCACAAGTTTTCGACTCGCTGTCCGAATTTTCATTGGCTATACAAAAAGAAAACAAAAAATATATTAATTAAATTTTTAAAGTTTAAAAAGAGATGGTTTTTAAAAGGTAAACTAACTGGATGCGATCGACGGATACAACTGTTGTCTGTTGGACATCTCTAAAAATGTAGTCATCGCGGTCGCTGCTGAAGGATAAACTTTGTATGTTCAAGTAACGGCTGAAGCGCGACTGACGCGGAGGAGGGATGGTCCTTCACTGACGCTAGAGCCACCTATGCCATGGGCAGCGCGCTCGTTCAATATTCATATGGGAAACGTCAAACATGACAAATGGCACTTCGCACGATCGTTGGATAAATAAATAGTTATTATTAATATAATATATAACATATTATTCAACTTACCATCGGGCTCGTTGACCACTACGGTGGTGGATTCTGAGTAGCGCGCCATCGAGGGTTGAATTTTAAGTGTATGTTCGCGCGTTTCGACCGTTGCGGAAGTACTGATAGAAGTCTGTAATCGCCATAGATTATAAGGGGGTGTAACTATGCAATACGTGGATACATATTATTATAGTTAGTGTATTCGAGTTGTATTTAAATTAAAACCCCCAATGAATTATGTATTAAATGGCACAGGTATTGTATCAGGGTTCCTTCATTCAAAACGAAACAATGATGAAATGATATATCAATTAAGAGATAGAATAGTTAATGCTAATTTATTATAAGTCGTTTTAGTTTATTTATTAATTATTGCCTTAAATTTATTGATGATGAATCTTGAAATACAAGTATTTGATATTGGTTTGTATATTAAACACTTGCATATTTTAGATGCGACATGTATGTACGTCGTGTATAAAACTTATAAAATATTATTGAAGCAAGTATGAGGGAAATCTTGTATAATATTGCGATTTGTTATTTTATTTATTGTTTGGTTTTTTTCTACTTACTTTTGTTAATGCTAAAAATCATCAGGAAAAATGCAGAGAAAGCAAAGCTGGAGCAGTGGCACGGTTTGTATATAAATAAATATAAACGATGAATAAAATGAAAGGAAATCTAAAAACTAATCTGATATTACAAGTTATAAGTGTACTCGTAGGTAAAAAAGCAATAGTCCAGTAACAAATAACTTTTCGTTGATTTCCTATAATATTGATTAATTATTATACACCGACCTTCGTGTGTAGCATTGACTGCTACTTTTACACTTTTGTCATCGAGAATTTTAAATTTGTTAGAGACATTTTAAACGTATAACAATTACTAGTACTTTTACATTTGAGTACTATTCTCATTGACTATCTCATGTTTTTAGTGTGTAAAGTTATTACAACGTACAATGTATTATATATTATGAAACGTTTCGAAATTCAGGATCTGTCGAATCTGTTTAGAAATTATTTTAGAAAGTAATTATTTGGTTGAATAAACCATTCATCTCTTATGCTGGATGGTAAAAAAGATTTATACTGAAAGATGTAACTGTTTAAACTGTTACGTCAGATACATACATAAAAGTAATTGCCAGGAGTTATGTTGTCATAAGATAAAGGCCGACAATGAACAAAGAAAACACTTACTGATAAAATGAAATAGGAATCCGGTATACTCGGATAAAAGAACCATTAATCACATATAGTTTATAAACTAGCCATAAGGAGCCATTGTATGACCTTAGTATATAAGAAGCTTGTATTACTAAATAGAAACAGTTCTCTCTCAGTTTTTATTAACTTAACATCATAGCTTGGGACGGTAGTCCCAGGTATGTAGTTTTTAAAAACCCTTCCACCCGATGGCTCAACATAACGTAGGTAAAAAGAAAATTTCACAAGGATATAAAATTTAATAGTAGCATTATGACGGAACTAAAAAAACAGATCTTGCTAATAGTATTTGAACAAAACTGAACGTCGTGCTGTTTCAAGTTGTTGATTTTTTTATCTTTATAGGATGAGAGACGTTTCCGAAATCTTCAAACATTGTTATAGCAATTATTCTATTTATAGCAACTCATAAGCGTACCGTTTCCTTTTATGTAGCGGTGTGGATAAGTTTCTCATTAATATACTCATTCATTTTCATATATATTTGTATTGTGTATATAGAATATTTTCCAGCAAATCATAGTTATTTTTATCCTAAATCACTAGCGATTACATTTTCTACATAACACTAATTCATATTTGTGAAAGAAAAGATTATTACTGTTTTTTTTTAATACAAATATAACGATGTAATAGTTATAAGATTAAAGATATAAGATATAAGATTTTGTTTGAAATTATTTAAATAACGTTATTTGTACATGGCTGCTGTATGTAGTTCAAACAGAATCCTCTATTCGCAACATCAACAGGCGCTTCCACATTGTCCGTGTGGAACCATAAACGGAAGGGTTTTACAGTACCTGCGAACAAAAAATATACTCATGCGGATTAATACTGTAATAACATATAAAAAATTAAGAAATGTATTTATCCATATACAAATTCATTTTAAAACATTTTAAATTTATTGTATATCCAATCATAACGATAGAGATTTTTATAAGCAAAGTCATACTTCTGATCAAGTCAAAATGTTACGATATTGTTATACAACGATTTGAATATCATACATGTATATTAATAACATATATATATGTGCACATATAAAATAACTTTAATGTGCTTTATGTTAAAGGATAAAAAAATATTTTACGACAAGACGACGGTAAGTGATAGGCTTTTCTATTTTTTTTTCGAGGCGGATATTTTCGAAAATATACCTTGCCTTGTGGGGGAAGTCAAGGTTATGTGGAGATTTTTACCCACTTAAACCCCCACGGTAGTCGTCCTCAGCCTTTGGAGAGGTCACAGGATCTCCGTTCGCAACACAATTTCGACCTCTCTGACGCTATGCTGGCATAGCCCCTCCCGGGGACTGACTCATGTAATAACCAAGCACCTGCGCAAGTGATAGGCTTGCATCTAACAACGCAGCGCTGATTAAAATGGTATTCACAGCACCACATTGCTCTCGCTGCCTTGATACATAGATTGGTTTAGTCTCGTTACCCCAGTAACTTTACTAGTTTACAGTACTGTTCAATTTGGAATACAGTAATGTTTGTCGGCTACAATAGGAGCTGCAGTGATCCCTACATAGTTCCCGATAACAGAGACCTCCCACAAATACTCGTTCCTAAAACTGGGATTCGCCACCTTCAGTTAGCGGAAGACCTAAGCTGTTCTTTAAACATACCATATATGTAAGAAACTTAGACTAAGTCAGAAGTTTACTGGGGACTTAGTGCCAAATTTATATCTTTGAAATTCAATTGCAATTAAAACTGAACCACAACCGGTTTGTAGTGTTAACTAAATGTATGTTTGTTTATAATGAATGTACTAGCACACATGCTTTACTACTATGCCAGAAATGAGCCCCTTTACATAATGAGACGGCTTTAAGTGTGGGTGCTCGCACCCTTTCTTCTTTCAGGGCCTTTATAAACGTCATATATACTTATATTTGTCCCGATAGTTATTCTATACTATTTTAACTATTCACTTTTTTAATTTCGTGTCACCGTTATTTATTCTTCATAACAGTAAAGAGTTTAAATAATATTGCCTGTATCCTGCATAAATAAATAAAAATAAATTATCTTTATCAAACAATTAATTTATCTGTATTGCAGTTTGGATAAGTAAGGTAATAAACTTGGTAAAATATAGTTTAATAATGGTAAATGGTATCTGGAGAAAAGGTAGTAACACATTGGTTTAAAATTACCCTATCAAATGATAACTATGAATACTTTAAGCCAATACAAGTATTTATAAAAGGAATTAACTTAGTTTCAATGAAATTAATTGATTTTTTTTTGACTTTTTTGAATTACTTACGTAAAGTTGAAGAAGTGACGTTAACAACGTGTTGTGTTTTAAAATCAATGTCTGTATAGGAAGTTATTATTGGCACTACAGTAATATCTTCGTAGACAGATGTTACTCACTGTGCTTATTGTGTTGTTTTGGGAAACAATCCTGTTTTAGGTAAAGAGCATCATTAAATCACAGGTATCACGAAGTCACTCTTAACTCCATATCTAACTGCCACTACCTCGCATGCGGCCATTACGGTGCACAAATGGTCTTAGACTCTCTCGTGTGGAAGAAGGCATTTATATAAAATACAAATAGTCGTCCACGTACATGTATTTTACGTTGTTGTAAACGAATTAATATAGAAGTTATAAGGTACTATAGTTAGAAAAAAAAATTGCGTATGACTAGGTCAATAAAACCCCTGAGTACTCTTCTAATTACTCGTTCGCAATCAATTAGTTCAGAATAAATTCCCATCGGATTTAAATAGCGTCGGCCTTAATAGAAATTCATTACAAAATTGACCTTCACATAAATGAGGTGTTTGCTAACTACTGGTTAATATTTATGGAAGTAAGATAGCTTTTACCTTAATTATAATATATTATATATAGTTGCGTATTGAAATAGTTCAGGCGTTCGTAAATTAAATGGGGATAAAGACAGATACAGGTACAGTTTTAATTCTTATATTTATTTTGAGTAGCGTCGAAAAATTACTGCTTATATATTTTTATATAGAATCGGGTACATCGCCTGGTTTCTCGTAATCGGATGATATACATTAGATCTTTTATATAAAGATAATGTTTTATCTACCTCTTATGTCATGCACCTCGTATTAACAAGTCTATTGTCTATGTCCTCAGTCTCCTCTTCAGAAAATGGCTACCGAGCTCTTATTTTAGAGCTTAACCGACAATATAGTTCTTGTGATGCGGATCACTGTTTAATTATAATAGTGTTCATCGGTCATACGGAAATATCGTGACTGCTTGACATCAGAAAGAGGACTGTAGACATGTTTTAACAACTTCGTCTGATTGGATACCTAGAAATACTGTAATTTTTCTTAATGTTTCTTGGTTAATAGAATTATAAAGTTATTTAGTTACTTAGTACAGTGGCAGCCTGCATCGAAAGGTCGGCGGAAAAAGTTCCACCGCATATCCTGTCCGTGCACAACGCCTGCGCCGGTTGTAATCTGCCGACATTGGCGGCGCAAGGGACCAAGAGCCAGTCGTTGGCGCAATTGTTGGGTCCAGCACCAGATCCGATCATAGAGTTTACGGGTGTGTTACTGTTACCGCTTAAGGTGAACGCCCGGGAACGGTTGTTTACTGAAACATAAGAAACCATACAGAATTTATTACTTATCGCATAACAAACTGAAATGAGTGTTAACCTCCGACATAAAAGTGCAATTAGGGTAATGTATTACAAAAAAGGAAATTAAAATTTTTAGTACAAACTCTTGATTAAAGATTTGAAGCAAAAAGTTACTTATTTTGCTTAACATCTTAAAGATGTACGGTTAGCGTTTTCCCTTTTAAGTTATATAGCTGTGGTTGTAGATTTTAAGTTTAAATCATTCAATGTTTAGTATTTCTTTTATACTTTGAATTCCACTTTATACTACGAAACCTTAAATATAGTTATGAGTTATAAGTTAAAACTCCAGATTAAAAATTAATGGACAAAAAAGTAAAACCTGTATCAGCACAAGCTGTATACTGAATACCGCAGAAGTTTCTTTCCATTCTAACACAGATTCCATAGTCTTGATTGCTTAGCTGCAGTCCTGATGATGGATCGTAGTTGAAGGACCGTAACTGTCCTGACACTCCCGTGTAATACTGAAGGCAGCCTTCATCGGCTATTTATAAAGTCAAAATTATTACTCAAAAAAAAGCATTTAGAATGTTTCGTAGTGAATAATTTCTGCGTTCCTGTCTTGAGATCCTGTATTACATAGTTTTAATTAAGAGACAACTTTTTCTTTTTTAATTATCATATTCATACTTAAGTAATATATAATACATTGTCGCATACAATTATAGATATATAATGAAAAGTAATAAAACTGAGTGAAATGAACAGATGAAAAGTTAACCTTTATAAATTGTACTGCAAGGTATTTGTGTTACTTTCACTTTCCAAAGTCTCTCTAACGTATTACCACTGGTGACGAATGTTAATTTAACCGGGTTTGTGGTACCGATTCCAGCGTCAATATACACTGAAATAAATTAACAAATTTAAAATACATTTTCCCGATACAGAAAATAAATTGCTTAACATTAAATTCACCATAACTGGAAAAGCTATCAGATTTTATAATTAACTGGATATGAAAAAGAGACTTTCATTCCCTTTACG
>DWLS01004711.1:0-13591 GCA_018246255.1 Pachliopta kotzebuea | reverse complement strand
TGTTGGCATTGCCTTCTCCATTCCACATAGCAGTCCGATGGATGGTCATCACATAGATATGTAGGTTTCCTCACCATATTCTCCTTCACCGTCAGAGCGCGTAATATTAGTTGGTGTTATACTAACTGTACGTAAATTGAAAAATTTATTAGTGCAGGCCGGATTCAAATCTGGTACCTACAGAGTGGAAAGCGTTCAAATCACCAATCTATCACGACTCGAAGAGATAGAAAACAATTCTTTTAAATAACAAGGTAGACCCAATTCCAAGAAAGAGGTTTATCTCCAGTTTACGAACAAAGAGGTTCAGCTCCTCGATTTTAATAAGAAGCCCAAATTATGGAACAACTTGCCGGCATCAGTGTTCCGGTACAAATACAATGTGGGCATCTTCAAAAAAAGAGTGAATAAGCATTTGCAAGGTTAATTGCTTTACCAGCATAGACCACAATATCGCTTAACACCAGGCGGAACTGTAGTAATTAATATATATCTTAAAAAAAAGTAAACTGCCGAATCCAACTCAGATAAACAGCGTTTGGAAAACTTCGCAAGGTCTTTTCTTCCAAAATCCCTGTCTCTGATTACTAAAGTCTTCGACCAGTGCACGTTGTCAATATCGACCTACAGCTCCGAAACTTCGTCGCTAACTACGAGCCTCATAAGAAAGCAAAGAATAAGCGCAATGAAATCAGAAATTAGGAGATCGGTTAAAGAACTAAGGTTATCGACATCTCTGATAAGTGAAGACCATAGCTGCGAAATATTTTTAAAAATTTGTAAAAGGGTCGTCACGGTAACTTTAAGCGATAACAAGACATAAAAAGTAAATAAAGAACTAGTTTAACTCATTGAACTGGAGGTATGAAAGAAGGAAATGGAATGATAAATTATTAGAATATAAGGCGAAAGTAAGAAAGCGAGGAAAGGTATGTAATAAGGAAATAGAAAGAAAGGAAATAAATTGAAATTTAGAATAATAGATGATAGATAAGCTTTGGCTCACTCTAACCAAGGTTATTGACATAGCAATGGACATCACATCTCGCAGAAAAAGTGCAGCATAGGCAGACCTCCCACTAGATGGACAGCAGATATGAACAGAATCGCTGGGAGTCACTGAAGCCAAAGAGCACAAAGTCTTATATTATAGAATACATTACAAGAGACATAAGCTCAGCTGTCGACTTCCATCGGTTGATGTGAAAAGAAAATTTTAAGATATATAAAAATGCGACCATTACTACGTACTATGACGTAGCAGCTTAGTATCGAACAAATATACACAGATACAGACGCAGGCCGTGATGCCATTATACTAGAAGTTAATCCAAAATGCCTTCTTAGTAATTGGCTGTCTACTCCCACTTTTCATGTCTACATAATTTTATAATAGATTTTCCTTTCAAGGGTCCCCGTATTTACAGAGGCTGGGCGCGGTGTGGGCGAGTTAGTGCCATATAAACACGCACCTTTGTCCCCGCCGTACGAATTTTTTTTTTAACTCGTATATTTATATAAGAAAAGGTCGCTTTAGTACACGTAAAAAGGTATGAAATATTTCTGTGGCATACGTAGGAAATATAGCGGGCATTTGCTTCATTTTCAATGTATTTTTTTGACCTCTAAACTGTGACTTAAGCCCGGGATTAAAGTTGTCTACATTCCACGTGAGGCAGGCAACACAGCCGGGAAGGTTTAATTCGACGAAAATATCTAACCTTAATACCGGTCTAGGTCCCGTTGGATATTAAGGCGAGTGTTGTGAGATTTTATAGAATTTAATGAAAAATAAACCTCCGCTAAATTATTTTAGTCGACTTAACTAAACTCTTCTTTAATTACATAGCTTAAAGAAGCTGCAGCGAGATTCTGAAGTATAACAAGATTTTAATGACTGCGAGATTGAACAGCAATATCTATTGTTAATTTTTACTTTTTCGGGGCGGCTGTGTATAATGCAATTACTGCAGTAACGAATACTGGTAGCTTCAACCGACCAGTGTTTAGTGATCTTTCAATAATGTTACCTCTACTTACTAGTTTATTTGATAAGACAAATAGATTAATTTAACAGACGCTTTTGCATCGCAAATCTTGATATTCATCTGTAACTACGGATTCGCAGTAAAAAAAAACTATTTTACTAATTAATATACACTTGCATGAATGTCTGTTTGTATATGTATGTATGTACATACTAAAAAACGTCCAGGATTTCGATCTGTACCACAAAAGTTATCATGAAAACCACAAACGTACCGTAAATACAAACGAGCTGCGGAAGCCCCAATTAAATATCTATAGGCTTACGATAACGTTTCGGAGTAATGAGGCCTTTAACCATTTAACCATTTTACCTTGTTTTACTTTGATATCGGGTATTTGATCGAGGGCTGCTTAAGCTCTCGAAATAATTTGTCGGATAATTAGCTCCGGTGAGGGAAGCCAAGTGAGTAAACAATTTAGGTCCCACGGACGACTTCTGCGCAATGAAGGGTTTTACACTTTATGAATAAAATGCGACTTTATGAAATTGAGTCTCATATTTATTTGTGAACAATTTACGGGCTGTAACGGATCCTGTACAATAACTTACAGGATCTAAGCCAACTACATATGCTCGTAGTGCAGCCTGCTAATAAAGAAACGGGACTCAGACTCCCCTACAACCCGCATCAGACCAACGTGGTGGGAGATTGACAGTTCTCCTCACTATTGAAAAAGGGCTATATCCAGCAGTGGACGTAAATCGACTGATGATGAGTCACAGAATTTAGGAATAATGGTACTTCTATATAATGAAATGATTATGTAGACACATTCAAATTCAGAGTACTCTGCTAAATGAACTCCCGAATAATACTCTTTCAGGTGACGTCCAGCCCTAGCTCTAAATTGAATCTACATTCTGCATTACAGAAACGTTTTATAGGAAAAAAAAGCATGATTCTCTTTGATTCGAATCAAAATATTTTGATTGGTAAAATACAACTATTTCATAAGTTAATTTAAGGTAAAATTGCGTTGCTTGGTAGAGATCGCTTATATCGCTAATGCGGTACTTGCCTACACTTAAATTATAAGTTTAGTTAATGTACCATAATGTGAGCAATGAAGAGATAGATAAAATCTTTATTGCTCATAAAAATAAAATAGTACAGATAATAAACTTAAATAACTAAACTTATAATCTAATTGTGGGTAAAGAACCTTAGCGCTGTAATCGATCTATTCCAGACAATTCAAACGAACAGAAGAGATAAAATAAATAAATAAGGGCAATAAATGTTTATAGTATATATATATAAACAGAACAGACGCGTTTATTTACATACAAATATACACAATATATATATTAAAAAAGAACTTACATTTACAAACATAAATAAATTTATCTACCTATCTATACAGTATGTAAGGAACTGTCATTTTAGCTAAGTTCAAAAGGTTATTAAGTCAATATGGATTTGCAATGAGCTTATACCATTTTATAAACAAATTGAATTAAACCTATCCAATAGAATTTCCTGAACAATGTGATGTTATTGAAAACTCGAAGCAAAAAAGGTTGCATTACAAATATTGAATAATAAATGTTGTATTCCGTTTGACGGTATTTTTACGGCATTTCCATGAAGAGTAGTGGAACGTAATCATATTGGGAATGTTATTTCGGAGCAATAGTCAATTTAAAAAATATATATATATATATTTGCAAAAGCTCCGGCGGACTTTGAAAGTTATAAAAGCATTTACGGATATATTTCGAAATGATATTGTTTTGAATTTAACAATATTTCTTTCATCATTTCAGATACTTTGCTGATGGTAGTTTTCTGTTGCTATAGACTGTTTAGGTAGGTACAAAAAGCTCCTATCTCTACCCCCAAATAGTAATACAAACATTACTGTATCCCAGTTTGAAAGAGGACTGTATACTAGAGAAATTACAAGGTAACGAGAATTAATAACTTCTGTATCAAGGCGACAAGTGTAATTTGGTTCTGTATATACAATGTTAACTAATACCTGCTAACAAACGTTTCACTTACATTCAGGTGATCGCCATTCTCATCTGTTTGCCTCTACGAATTAAAAAGTCCATCATACAGTGTATTAATAAGTACCCGTGTAATATTGATTAGATATTTCATATTATGTATAGCTTCGATAATACATGATAAATACGCAGCTGTTAAGTGGATGTTTTAATTCTATGTTTTCTAAGTACCCGACGTTCAATAGCAACTTAAGTTATTACAGCAAACAGATACACAGGCAGCTCAGGCAGCCACTCAATATTTGAAGCCGCAGCTCGTTAAAAGCAACACCTAGAATCGCGTAGACGTGTTAACAGCCCGCCGCCGCGCCGCCACTCATACAGTTTTATTAAACCCGAAAACTGCCCAGTTTATTCTTCTATACAAATAAAACTTAGTTGCCGGCAGTTAACTACAAAATGAACGCTTCGTTTTTAACACAAACGATGTCCATTAGTTTTTAACCATCGCCCCAAAAGCAGTGATGTTATTGAGTTATTATTTTGTTTGTTTCAAAAGAATGTACTTGTTATTAACTTTCAACTATTAACTAAACACAGCACACAATTCACTTCCAGAGATTGCACGAAGAATGAATACTCAGTCGCATTTGTTGTCTCTTTCTATATTCCGCTTCGGCGGGAACTAGACTCTTTCCGATTGGTCAATAGTCGTTGCCCGCTGATTGGTTGCTTTCTCCAAGCCTTTTAGTTCCTATTAGCTTCACAAATGGCGCTATTGACAACTCTTTAGTTCCGATTAGCTCTGCAGATGGCGCTACTGGTGCGATTGCCAACATTGTAGTTTCAGTCTGGACATGAGCTTTCTAATATTATAAGTTAACAGACTTGTTCCAAGAATGAATTATGAAGACTTGCGAAATAAAGCCCCGAGTCGCTCTCTCAAGAACTACAAAAAAATTGTTATATTAATTTTATTTTATTACGTATCATCAATTATATCATAGTACTCATGTACAAAAAAGTTATACAGAATAATACTATTATCTAGAGTAACTTATTACATACATACATCACTAAGTTGTTTATACATAAGTTTATTATTAACCAATATTTGTAAATATATATAATAGAGGATATAAAACACAGTAAAAATAAAAGAAAGAGGGAAATTTTTAAGGTATTTTATTGTATCTAAGCTTTGTCTTTAATTCGTATTCCTCGTGAAAATTAACAATGAGTTAATTATCACTTTACTTTTCTTTCCATTTATCTACCTTCCAACTTTTTCGTATCAAACAATTTATTTTTCCTATCTTATTCTTCCATCTTCTACTCTTTGATAGTTTTTTTTTAACTTTTCTCTTCTCACAAGCATCGCTTCTCATACTTCTATCACTGCATATTTTACTTTACTTAATTCGTAGTTACATTTCCCTATATGTTTTCTAACTAATTTTTTAATCTACTACAAGCCTATTACTTACTTTTAAATTTATGTATCACAATTCATAATAACTTATTTTATAACATTCTTCTCTTTGTTATTTATATATGTTTACACATTTGTATTTATTTTTATTATTTCTTCTATATCTCTTCTTTTGTTTAAACTTTCTTTAAGTAATAATTCGTATAAATATTATCTGCTTTAATAATATTTTTTATTAGTAAACAGTATTAAAAAGCAAATATAAACAACAATCAACAATTTAGATATGTATTAAACTACTAATACATCGAGAACTTTGAAAACAAAAATTGTAAATCGATTCAACCATTTCTCGTAATAGCGCAGACAAAGAAAGACATATACAATACCTTAAACTTGCTTTCTTAACGCCAGTAGGGGTGTTTTCTACAGAAATAAACAAATAAGATGCAAAGCTAATTTAGCTGTAATGGGATTTCATCCCCTCGTTCCACGACATTGGTACAAATGATGAGCAGAGAGCTGACAGCGTCTAGACGGGTTCAAACCGATGCTAGTTGAGCTTTAACGTGGTCGGGGAAAAGCTTACAATGGAACTGAAAACGTTGGGTTTTTTCCTCACGTCGTTACAGTTACACAAAGTTATAACACTCGCTGAATTTGTTACGAGATGTCTTTAAAAAAACCTGATCTAAAATCCTTTGATGTAATAAAGTATGGAATGACATTTAAATTAACTAAAAACTCAGTATTCATAGATTTCTATATCAAACTACTAGTTCATCATCGGCTAATAGACGTCTGCTGCTGGACACAAACCTCTCCCAATAGTGAGAGTTTTCTTTTTCAACCATTCTCCTTCGTGTTGTGGGTAAGGATCCTGTTTTTCCAGTTTTTGTAACTCATTCTTTCATTACTCTTCTTTTCCTTATAACTTATCTCCTTTCATTACTTATTTTCCATCTTTCTCTCTCTTTCCTATTGTTCCGATCATTTCTCACGCATCGCCTTTTAGTTCAAAATCCACCGCATGTTTAGGTTTTTTTTATTACTATTTTACAATTTTGTCCTTATCTTTTTAATTTCTTATTTTCTTTATTCTTTTTATGACATTTCTTCACTTAACTTTTCAATCTTAATCTGTTACAATTCACATTTATTCGATTCTTGTCTTGTTTAAATCGCAAGCGCAAGCGCATGCGCAAGATGTTGTAGACAGTACAACATCTTGCGCAAATTTTAAAAAATGCGGCGACTTTTGTCTTCACTCGTCAATTTGGAGGATTTGGGCCAACGACGTTGGTCCATTACCGGTCCTTTTTTATTGATTAGCAAGCTGCACCATAAGGAGGTGAGCATGACTTAGTCCCATAAGCTGTTGTGTGAGACCCCTTCTTCACCCGCCGATAGACATCCACTGCTGGATATAAGCTTACCCCAATAGCTGGATGATTTGGGCCAACTTCCACCGCGCTAGCCTAAAGCAAGTTGACGAGGATCCAAAACATAGTTTGTGATTAGCAGGCTGCGCCGTGAGTAGATGAGGATCGCTTTAGTCCCATGAGCTATTTTTTTTTTGATCCATTTGTCCCATGAGCTATTTAGATCCTCTTACTTCCTAAACTAAGCTAAATTTACATTTAAATGTTTAACACGAACTAAATACGGTTCTCGTTTTATGTATCATGTATATTCAATTCTTATACTCGTAATTAAATCGTCAGCGAGCATCATTATTACAACGGAACACAGCCGTGGTACACTACAACACAGTGACATTCACCATAGGTATAATTCTCCAGTGACTACTCGACCTGTTTGCGAAGGTCTCAGGTTTGTATGAACACAGCGTTCTAAAGGCGACTCTTTCACTCGGCAGCGTTATACCATCCGCGGGTACACTCGTTCACTCGCATAGCGCGACTTATCTAGGCTGGAGCACTTGAATGTTAAAAACCTCATCTCATTTATTCATAGACATCCCCGTTTGAATGGCTCGTCGCCGCGGGAGAGCGGGGGACCCATTCAGCCAGCGAGATTGGCAGGGTAGAGAGGGACCTGCACATTAGGGGTCCGGCCGCGAAACCGGATCCAGGGCTCATACATTCCGCAACTTATCTAACATTTATTGTAATAGTTTAGTTTTCATTTGGAATTTTTACTAAATGAAGACTTATGTTCAGCTATGGATGTCCATCAGTTGAAATCATCGTGATGATCAGCTGTCATACCAGCAGAATACAAACTCTTGGCAAGTAAAATGTGAATATTTAGTAGTAATTTTTACTAGTGACGAGTCACTTTCACCAGAGACCGTTTATATCAGTTCTATCATATAGAGGGCAATCTGAATATTGGCTAACACTTTTTTTTTGGTAGACAGCATTGGATAAAAATTGCAAGGTCAGAGGAGGACAAAAAAAAGATTTGTTCAAAAGGAACATGTGACCATAAAGTTTGGGAAACACTAGTCTATATGGATATCTTTGGGTTGAAGGTCGAAACGGATCATCGTAGTTCCCCTAAAAGAAGGGTCACATGGTTCATTATACTCCCT
This sequence comes from Pachliopta kotzebuea, assembly GCA_018246255.1. Lineage (NCBI taxonomy): Eukaryota > Metazoa > Arthropoda > Insecta > Lepidoptera > Papilionidae > Pachliopta > Pachliopta kotzebuea. The sequence goes on along the minus strand of DWLS01004711.1, from coordinate 5,599 downwards.
CCGTTGATATCATCGGCATTGACACTTACTTGACTGTAGTCCGCATTGTCCCCGGGATTATCTTCCGGAACGAAAGTCAAGGTCTATGCAGATTCTTCTGCGTCCAGCACCTTACCTACTTGGATGTAGGGACGTCCTCACAAGTAATCTCCGAGCGACGCATCAGTAGACGCCGTCCCACATGCGGCCGAAATGAATATAACTGCAGCTCTACTATCAAACAGTAAAGTGCTAATATTACTAGAGTAACGAGACTAAACACTAGTCAAGAATCAGCTTATTACACAAGTAAAGTTAATGTTAGATAAAATCGTAATTGTTGGTCTTAATAACAATATACGCTATGAGTCTGTGTAACGTCGTTCCTCTCACTGTCAATTTTGCAATATATCTATATAGGATATATATATATGTATACAGATATTGAACAACTTCCGGTTTTTGGTCGGTTCGGAAATTTTGGTCGGTCTTACTGTTTGTCCAGGACGCGACCACAACGACATTCAGACACACACTTGACTAAATCATAGTCAATGCAAAATTGACTAAAACATTCCTGGTGTTGTGGCTCCACCGTAAGCCTCGCCCCACTCCACGTGTGAGTATCAGTGGTTGCTTTTTACTTTTTACTTTCACAGCCCCATAGGCTTTGAGCGTTGCGCTATGAACTATATTACCTACTACATAACACAGGTGTTGTTTTTGTATTAATGATAAAATGACTACTAATATTTTTAATAGGACAATAGGAGTTAACAATCCACTGGAAATTAGAACTGAAAGATATTTACACATCTTACAATTATAACCATACAATGGTTCTGTCTCTGTTACCACAGACCTTCTAAGTAGGTATTACCGCAGCTCCTATTTCTACTACCAAATAGTAATGTGTTAAAATTACTGTATATTTTAAAGGGTTTTGTATACTAGTAAAATTACTGAGGTGACGAGACTTAATTACTTACGTCTGAAGGCAAGCGCAATGTGGTGCTGTATACAATCTTAACCAGCATGTTATTGGCAAGCGTATCATTTACTATCAATTGAACGTCTTAGTCATTTAAAATATATATAAAACTGAACTTTTGAAAAGGAACTTAAATATATTTCCATAAAGTTATTTTACTTTATTCATTATATTGATTAAATTCTGAATCACTCATACACACACTTATCATAGTCTAGGCAAAGTTGACAATAAATTGTTGATAGTTCTTTTGGTTTAATGTACAAAAAACAATATCAATTGTTTTTCAACGTCAGTATTATTATGCAACTGTAAATTTGAATGCATTTAGTACTCGTCACGTGCAATACAAATGGATTCCCTCGCGCAATTCCCGGTAATGAGTTATTTCAAATGACGCTGCCCGTTACCACCGCGGACCTCACCGCACCGAGCGCTTATAATTACCAAATTTATGAAATAGACAGGCGATTTCAGTTTAACTACACGCCAAATTGCAGCCGGATGTGGCCGGTCATCCGGTGATCAGTTAACACTTATTACGCAACTTAACATATATATTACTTATATCATAAATTCACTGGTGGAAGGTCTTTTCCGGTTGGTCCTGTAGTCTTGGGCTATCAAGAATAGGAGTAAGGTAAGCCCTGCCTGTTGTAGAAGGAGACTGAAAGAGTGTCTAGGTTCGTTAGCTTTGAGGGTGGGGATGAGACGGACAAGTACGAAGTGGTTTCGTAAATTGTCCCAGCTTACTGTTTCTGCTGGTGGGGGCAACAGCTCTTCCCAGGAGGTGCAACAGTGCAGGGAGACACCAGTGAGTTCTGTAGTAGATCCCAAATCCTTCCGCAACGCATGAATGATGACCACCGAGGAGATTTTAGTGAGTATGAATCTTACATTACTTCCCTCAGAAGCAGGGTATCTTAAAAAGGTCTCTTGCCGGAGACCGTGTAGTTACCACCGAAGCTCTTATTACTACCGTCCAATAGTAATGTGAAGATATTACTATGTTTACTGAAGGTTGCTGTATGTTAGTTTTTTTTCACTATGGATTGGATATATGGATTAACCTTATAACCTGGTTTTAAGTGGTGATGTGGTCTGAAGTAATATAACACATTAACCTAATAAAACTTCTTGCTTTACAATTTTCACTTCTATTTGTTTTCAGTTTCTCTATTTTACAATAATATCTTTTCTTAATTTTTTTTCTAAATATCCTTTCTAATTGTATTGTAGTTACTAATCTTACTGTCCGTTTTTTTATTACTTTTACTTTTTATGTATACAGTGTTCTTAACTTTTCCTATTTTTTGCTTTCTTTCAATCTTTGCTAACCCTTTGTAACTTTTGTAACATCCCCGATAAATGCAATATTTCAAGAATACGCGCTACTTACGTCCACACTCATCAGCGAGGCGGTCTACCTAGCAGCACTTAACAGCTTATGTCTCAAGGCGACTACCGCAATGTGGTGTGTATATTTTAACCAGGGCTATGTTATGGACAAGTGAACGCTTTGCTCGTGGCTTCAGAGAATAAAAAAAATCAAAAACTACCTGCATAATTTTAATATACACGTGCATAAAATTTACGTTATTGTAATAACGTGGCTGCAAGCGACAGGTAGACAAATAAACCGTTACAACCTGCGAAGCCTGCGTCAACAGAGCTCCAGTGTTGCTACAACTCGACGATAAATCAACTGAATCCGGTACAAACAGGAAGGAGCTTTGGTAAGTATTTACCGCTGCGTCCGGGTACTGAGAACTGACACTTTTATGCCCAAACATCCCGCCTGCTACGTTGAAATGTCGCTGGCAATACTTTAAGGAGGTCTCGGGGTAACTAGCAACACTACTATGATCATAATTCAGTCCTGTGAGTACTGCAGGAGCCGTAATTTAGACGGCGAAGCGGCCGTGAACAGGTCCCCGGGGCAAAGCCGCGTTTGTCTCTGAGCAACGAGCGCCGACTAATCTCTCGCTACACGAATATTCTCTCTTTTCATCATCAGTATTTTAGCTTATTCCTTATTAAAGATGTTAATCATTACCAGTGTATATAAATAAAGAAAATTGCTCAAGAGATCCCACACAACAACTCACAACACCCAAACCACTTTCACCTCTTCTTAGGCTCTTTCCCTCCTAACTCGCATTTTGCCAGCGTGGTGCGGGATGGCTCAAATATCTCCACTATTGGGGTAAGCTTATATCCAGAAGTGAACATCTATTGACTGACGACGATAATCCTTCTTTAATCAACGAAGGAGACTAATTTTTTTCTGATGCTGCATTTTTTTAGACGTTGGTAAGATGAAAACAGAGCAGAGACAGGCAAAGGTTAAGATGATATATACAACAACACATTGAGTTTGTAACCTTTAGACGTAAGTTATTCAATCTCGTTACCCCAGTAATTTCACTAGTATAAAGCACCCTTCAAACTGGAACACAGTAATATTTGCACAATACTATTTGGCGGAAGAAATAATAGTAATAATGCGGTAGTTCCTACCCAGACGGTTTCCGGCAAAAAGGACTTACCAACAGTAAAGGGACATACCTTTTGTTGTTACAGACGTTTGAATTATACACTTTTATATAGATTTAGATTAGCGACATTAATTTAAAGACGTCCTCGTTACTAAGCATGAGCACAGTCCTCCAAAGCACAGTGTGGGGCAGAGTGCAGCCGCTCGCGTCCACCTAATAGAATAACTAACGAGCGGCGCGCTTAGTGCCGCCGAGCACCCGCCGCCGCTCCACCACCACTCCAAGACACACTTTCCGCAAAGTTTTCATGAAACCTGCTCCTCCTGTCTTGCCTTCTGCTACATCTAATTATAAACATAACATAAAACATGAAATTGGTCTGCGGACTGATAACGATGAAACATACAGCTCTTACACAAAGCAATACAGCGGCGGTAACAAAAGCATTTTTTCCAAATACCGACAAAGCATAGGCACTGCTAAAAAGTACAAAGTTAAATCCGATAATTGTTCAGGCTATAACGGGACATGGAGGCTTTGGCCAATATATATACAAATTTAAAGGCAAACACGTACCGTCTTGTGCTAGTGATCCTAACGTTGAAGAAAGTATTATGCACCTTCTTATAAATTGTCCAAAGTATTCAAGGGATAGGACAGATAAATAGATGAGAATGGATAAGAAGATAAGTAAAGAAAATTTAAGCGAAATAATAATGTCGCATAATAAAGGAGTACTCTTAAAATGTATGGAAAAGATTACACAGGATGTTGTTAAAAGAAATAAAAATAATTAGCAAGTAACAATGTATATTTATCGGCTTTTACGATTAGTTGATAAAAATTATAAAAACAAATAAGTATTTTATAAGCAAACAAGGTGTCCGACTATAGTCCGAGGAAGAAGAGTATATTTAAAAAAAAGACATTCAGCTCTTAATACTGCAAAAGAGTAATAACAAGTAATTAGCGCTAACAAGACTTAGTAAGTAAATGAAATGATTAAGAAAAAGATAACAAAATAATAAAACAAGAAAGTCAAAAACCCTTACGCAAAACACGAAGAAGGAACAAAAAAAATAACACTCGGCTTTCTGATGAGTGCATACACAATTGACCGAAAATTTATTAAATTTTACAAAGTAGTGGTAGAAAAGATAATAAGACAAAATACAACAAGTAGTACTAAAAATGAATAAAAAAAATGTAAATCTATAACAGATAAATCAAAAGAAATAAATTTATGAAGACAGAGGAAATAGAAATGTAAATAACAAAATTGTGTATAGCAAACATTTAAAAATGCGTCGGATTTCAGTCTACGAGGCGATATGGGAAAAAAATATAAGGAATGTAACAAAAAGTAATGAATGATTTTAAGAATAATGGAAGCGTGAAAGTAGAGAAAAAAAAGACAGTGAAAGAACAAAATATTGAAAAGAATAGACCCTTACTCAACTAATGAAGAGGGAATGCAAATAAAAAACATACAGCTTAGCAGATGAAGTTAAGTGGGGAACGGTAACATGTGTGCGGCAAATTTAGTCTGTGAGGCGATGTGCAATAAAGGATATAGAAAAGTAAAGGAAAGCGATGAAAGAAAATATAACACATGAAAGGAGAAATAAAGGTAGAGAAAAGATAAGAGAATTATGACAAAGATAAAATAAAAAAACACCTTACTTACAAGTTGAAAGAGAACTATTGTTAAAAACAATCTTTGTAAAACAAAATCATAGATCTATTTAATAGCTACAATGTTACATAAATGTGTATATATATACAATTTAGTATACATTATATACGATCCCTCAGTAATTTAATTTAAATATTAATGTCTCTGTAGATTATTATTATTTGGATTCTGTTTCCATAAACCTGTACTAAAAGTCGTCTCAATTTTTTTTAGAGACGAGCAGAGCGTGGACTTGATGGTTTTTTTTTTATTTTTTTTTCGGGTGATGTCGATGCTTTCGGCCACTCTTATGGCCGTGAAAGCTTCATCGGACCCTGAGATATAGATATATTATTTCTAGCTCGCGGATTCGGACTCCGCGTATATATATAAATTGTATAATATAGAGGAGAGGAGAGAGACGAGGGAAGAGGATTTGGGAGAGGAGGAAGAGGT
>DWLS01004710.1:0-13593 GCA_018246255.1 Pachliopta kotzebuea | reverse complement strand
TATCCGTCACCGGCGCTACTTTCAAACTTCCTCTGATATAATTGTTTCGTATCTTATCACTTCTTGTCACTCCACACATCAAAACGTTCATTATATTAAAACAAAAATATATGTTCAGTGTATAATCAACAACAGATGTAAGTATGTCTATATACTTCTATTACGTAGGATTTGTATCGGGGTAAAGGTTTTTGTAACATTAATAATTAGAGGTAACAAGGGGACGCGCGAAGAGTTCCAGCCGGTTTTTGATAAAGTATGATGTAGTGCGGAATATATTAAAAGGGACGCGATCGCGCTCCCGGCGGCTGCAGCCGGCTGTTCATTAGCTTGTGACCCAGATCAGGAGAAGAAACAGCCAGCAGAGAGCTTACACGATTAGGCTTTGCTAGGAACCGACCAACTTAAGTGTTAATAAGTAATTCTAATCCGTCACCGCAGCTTGTTAAAATCGCAGCTTTCCGCGAGGCAAAGGAGAGGACACATTCAAATGAATTTCAAAACAGAACTTTTCTCTGCAGCGTTGGTTCTTTAGACAATTTTCTCTTAATTCCTTAAGAATTTTTTTCAAATATATAAAAATTTATGATGTGTATGGATTTAAAGGTAAAGACGATCTAATTAAGGTTTGAAGTGAATTTGTTATGAATAACTGAGGTAAATGAGAGTGATACAGAAGTACCAGAAGCGAGTAAAGTTAAGAGAAGAAAACTGTAAATGTATGTAAAGAGTTTTTATATTAGCAAAGTTATGATTCGATTAGGAAATGATAATACTTTTTATCTATATACAGCTGGGAGTTTGACCGTAAAAAGGGTTTTGTTCGGACGGCGGGAGGTGGGTTGGTGTTGAATAATTAATTCGCTTTCGAAAAGGGGTAAATTGCGTTGTAATTATATACTTTTGATGTCGGTGGCATTTAGAATTAATTACTTTGCGCGAGTAACGGGACATAACTAGCGCGGACGAGCGAAGACTCGTCGGAGAGGAAGGTACAGCAAACGGTGTTAAATACGATTGGGTCATTGTTTTCCTTGTCCGAGATGATCTATTAATACTCACATAAGAAACATAAATTGTTAATTAAACGTTCACGTTGGTAAGTGCCGTGCCTGCCGTTAACGAGGAGGAGGTTCAATAACTTTATCATATATAATGATAAACAATATGTTATATCTATCCAAATCATTACTTCCACCTGGTTTTTAATATCGATGTGGTCTGTGATGATAAAGCGTTAATTTAGTAACAGCCTCTACATCATTTTCCAAAAGAAACCCAATTAGTTCCACTTCTCAGCTTATATTTAAAACGAGCTGAAATCCTTTGTTGTCGATTGATGCTACATTAGCAATATCATCCAAAGTGTCTATATATAATAAAGCATACAACTCTGGTAAAGTTTAATTGAGTACTAAACTAGTATTTAAACTGATCTGAAGGTTTATAAGGAATTGGCGTTATCTATGTAATAATTAAGAGGGAGGAGAAACATAAAAACAATATCAGTGTTGAGAGCGGAGAAATTCGTAGCATATTTAGTTATTTACAACTTGGGGTTGGTATTTGTCGTCCTATGGTCCGTTATTAGACTTCTCATTTGACCTCAATCAATATGATGGTCTTATATATGCTATGTGATTATTGTTATTGGCTGGACTGCACCTGCAATGCCCGCGGCGTTGGGAGGGAGAGTGGGAGGAAAGAGGGAGGAGGGCGAGGGAATTCGGAAGTCGACGTTTGATTCAGTTACGATCGGCTCCGAACTCTCGAGCAACTGCCTCTATATAACCTGGTGGGTAAATAACCTTACGAACCTCTCATTTTGACCATGTAGGTGCATATGTTCAGTATGTTCTTGCTACGGACCTTTTAAATAGGTACCGCCGCAGCTCCTATTCCTATTGCCAAATAGTAATGTTCATACATAACTGAAGCTAGTAAAATTACTGAGGCAACAAATTTTTTTTTGTTAATATACTTTTTTATATGTTGAATATGTTCCTTTGCGTGTTGTGGGTCAGGGTCTATGGGCTTGCTTTATTATTTTTCATTTCCAATTCATTTCTACAGTCCCAAAATTCTTCTTCCTTTCACTCCATAATTCTTTCTTCCATTCTGTATTCTCTATCTCTGAAAACCGCATCATCTTTACAATTTTGCAACTTTATATTATTTATATATTTCTTTTACATTCTCTATTTCTTTTTTCTCATTACATTTTACGTTTCCATTTTACATTTGTTTTCTATGCCTGTATATATTTTCTTATATAATGTACTAATACAATGTACTAATAATACAATGTACTAATACATTTTTCCTTTATACTATTTCATTTCTAGACGATTTCATTTGTATTTATCACTTCCTCTATAACTTTTCTGGCGTAGCTGATGAAGATGGGACTCTCGTCGTCACTCATCAGAGAGGCGATGCTACCAAGGGTAGCGTACTTTGCTGCTGTTTATATCATTTTAACCAGCATCAGGTTAAGGGGAAAATGTATCACTTACCATCAATCAAACGCCATACTTTTCTCGTTTGAAAGATTATTTTGTTATATAAGTCAAGGTTTAATAGAAGAAAAGAAATGCATTACACAGTGATATTTTTCTATCTCCCCAAAATAGCAGATATTCTACAGATTTATTTTCATGTATAATTGAATACTTAAATACATGCGAAATAATCAAAAATGTCTCATATTTCATTTAAATTCAGAATTTAATGTATTCCCGCCTGAAACGGCAAAGCTGCTTAAAGTCTATATACATTTCTGAAATGAATGATTCAATGATAAAATCTATTCAGTACAGACTCAAAGCTACGCGCGCGCGTAAACAGAAGAAACTTACTTATAATAAGTTATGAACTTTAATCTATTACGAAATACAAGCAATGGGAAATGAATCGAAAAATCAGTTTCGCTTATTTTACAAATCGAAATTATTTTCGTTTGGATGATTTGAAAGTTGTTTGATTGAAACTAATTTTGATCTTATTTCAATACTTAGGTGAGAGGCACCTCTTCGCCGACAGCGGCCTTCGATACTAATAGAGGTTGAACTTGAGTTTAAATATTAATCCGTATAGATTTGAATAGATGGTTATTTAATTTGTAAATAAATTTTTACTTCTACAGCAAAGTTAAAATTGCGAGACATGAAATTCATCGCATGGCCAGTGAAGCTTTGACTTTGCTTTAATCAGAGAAAGCAGCCCGGGCGGGATGTAACGTCAATTTGCCTAAAACAGAACCTTTTTTAGAAGGAATTAAGACGGGGGAGGGATGGGAGGGTGGTGGTTGAACAATGGGTCAGGATCATTACGTTCTTATGCCTCTTTGCGTTGACGACGCATCGCCGTATTTGGCCCCCGCGCCATTCCTCACTGTCAGCGCCACGCAGCGACCCCAAGGATTAATTCCTTTGCTGAACCGAACGGAATTGAAAGTGCGAAGAGTTGCTTCTGTATCTTTGTATTCGCTCCTACTAACATGAAGACCCGGCTTTGTACACGTGAATTTAAAAGAGCTAAGCGACGGTCAGTTCTGCACTGGTGATGATAAACTTGGCAATTTAAAATGTATCTCGCCTTCGTAAGTCATGCTTACTTAAGTTACCTGTTCCTCTTCCCATTTGTATTTCTACCCATCTCTTTGACTCTTCCTTTATTCAATATCCTCACCTTTCTCCTTTCCTTATTATAATTTTATTTATTTACTTCTCGTAGTTCGTATCCGCGAGCCATGGGTCAGGTAAAGCTTTTGATCTTTGTAATAGGGGGTTACTGGTTATGTAGGAATAGTATATGAATATTAATACTCCTCACAACAACAAACTGTTTCATGATACATGAAACGTAACCTACAAAACTGTTTCAGAATGCTACGATGCGATCTTGCCGTCCGTCAGCGAATGAATTTAGGTCAGCGTGACTTCTCTGTTTCTTGAAGCCCTTGAACAAAGCTGTAAAAAACTTTTCTAATCCGGATTAACCGAAAAAAAAGCCGCAATAAAGCCTTGCGCCAGGAGTAATGGAATCGCCGGTTTCCCCCTCTTTTTTTTCTCATGATTTTATTATAAAATAGTTTATAAAGTTCATGGCGGCTGCGCTCAGATTGATTGATGTCGCAAAAAACGTTCGCGCCCCGCGATAAAATGAAATTGCCTGGCGGGGGAAGGGGGGAAGGATTTGCAGGGCTGAAATATTGAAGGCTTCGTGTCCATGGAAGGTTCTCATCCATCGGCATTGCTGTAACAGTTTTTGATGGCCAAGTTCATGAGCGTGTGAGCGCCGCTGAGTGGCGCCGCTTGATGCATAGCTCGCTTAATATGATTGGACGCGAGATATATTGTGATCTCTTTGGAAAAGGATCATTATAAAGGTACACGGCGGATGTGCTTGAAACACGAACGGATAGGCCTGTGTTCAGCAGGGGATTTACTAAAAAAATCGTGATATACATTGAGTGATGATCACGCTAATTGTTTGGAGTGTTCCCATTTTAAAGGACATCGACGCTATTTGGTAGTCTGCAAACAATTCAGAACTATAAAATATAGTATAATATATTTCATAGTGTAATGTGTAGACTGTGTATATTGAAAGCTGCTGTTTGCTTGTGAAATTACTGGGGTAACAATACTAAATACGTTACATCTCAAAAATAGTGCAATATGCTGCAGTATATAACATTATGAGCAAGCTTATTACTTTGATCACCTTTTTACATTATCGAATAAAAAAAATCTTTATATTAAATTCTAATTACCTGTAACTGTTCACAGATTATGGTATCACTTAGTAATTAACAATTTGTTTATTGAATAAAATTTATTTTGTAAGAAAGAACACACTTACTTTAGAGAATTTAGTTGCTTAAGAGTTGTTATAAGGAGAATAGTTCAGTTGAAACTGAAGAGTCAATGATTAGAACCTTTACCTAGATTATTAGGAGATCATAAAGCTGTTGAATTTTGGGGACTTAAAGTGCTGTAGTGGTGAGCACAACGTTGTCAGACCTTAACTGGACAGATGATATAACAACCGCTGGGAGTAATCAGATCCAATCAGCACAAGATAGTGTTATGTGGTATACTTTACAAGGAACCTATGTGATGAATACAGTTTACTGGTGAATACCTGCGCAGGGGTAGCAAGGCCTGTTTAACCCCTCTACCCCCGCAGTAAGTCGTGTATTCGTTGAAATAAATTATTTCGATCCGGGGTCTGTAAGAATTTCCGCCCCGCGTCGGACTTGAGTATTGCGTTGAAAACGAAAAAGAAAATTACAGTTTCTTTTCTTCTCTTTTACGAGACTTACATTTTATAAAAATCTTTATTTCTGTGTGAATTTTGAAAATAAAAATTTGCAAAAGTTTCCTTCAATAAAGTCAAATGTAATATTGAGAAAGAAAACATTTCATCTTATAAGTGGATACGAACTAGTCGTAACTTTCTTAATAACTTTAAGTCGATACTTAACTCACTTTGGGTAGTGATCGAAATTGCCTGTATAATCCTTTTTCATAAGTAGTTTATAAATAACGACAAACTTAATAACCTAATTGATATAAACCATTTGATAGCCTGAGGAAGAAGGTATCTCTATAAGTTGCTCGATACTCTCGCTCGTCGCTGCCACTTCCACCATCAGTATGATCCCCTGAAGAAATTTATCAAATTGAGAATGTTTGGCGCGTCGTGAGGTAAGATTATCTATCGTATTCCCTCCCCTCCTCCTCCCGCTATTGCCTTCAGAACTCGCAGTGTTCAGGGCCTGAATAATTGATGCTGCTCCTTTCCTCCCGTCTACAATACATCGAAACTCGGCCCTCTTCTCGGTATCCTTTTGTAAAATATCCGAATTGTGTCGTTTTTGTGTAGAATCTAAAATCTAGAGCTTTGACATGACCTTAATATTCGTATTTGTATCAATATAATTTTTTTTATTGTTTATATCCTCGTGATATCGAGAGGCAGGCGTTCAAATTACTAGACTATCACAATTTAGACCTTCTAAATAATGACAGGAAGTTCAGTGAGCTTAAACCGTTAACTAAATATGCTTATACAGTTATATCAAATTGGTTATGGTTTAGCCTAGTAATTTCACTAGCTAAATCGCTCTAGTAATTAGAAAAGTATATTCCGATTTAAAGCCAGTGCTGTTACGTATAATTACGAAACGGTTCTGTTTTGGCCGCTCCTTGATAGGTTAGCGGTAGATCTAGGCCCTGGTAGACTGGGTGCATTGAGAGAAACCCACAACCCAGGGGTACAGTTTAAAGCTGAAGCACAGTGCATCACTGGGCTCTCCCCCATTCTCCCCACTCTCCCCTGCTCCCCCGCCGCGTGTACTCTTGGCACGCGCCGCTCGGGGCCAGCGCTGCGGAGGCGATAAATCCTAGTCGAGACATTTTTTCTGCTCCCCTCCCCCTCTCTGTCTCCACCCCCCCCCTCTCCCCACCCTCTACACGTCGCAGTTCGCCGGCTCACGTTTATGCGATACACATAATCCTCGCTCAGCCGTTACGTGTAACAGTACACGGGGAGCAACAACTAAGCCGCAAAGCATTACTCACTGATTATCGCACTGCTCACAGCACGGCCTCGTACTACACACTAGGTGTGCGCCTTCACTGTTACCATATAGAGCTATTGATGTACTCAGAAATTTTAGTATTAGTGGTGTATTCTATTCTGCTGCTGTAGCCCCGCCAGCATCACCAGCTACTCACATATTACGCATGTTATCGTATTCCGAATCCAGTCCTTCTTAACGCGAAAGCTTTGACTCGAATTGCATATTATTTTTTACGTTACTTCCGTCTGTTATCATTTGGATTCCTCGTTCACATCTTGCTCAGGATAAAAGTGGATTTCATTAAAAAATTAAAGAAATAAGCGAATCTTACATCCACATTTAAATTTATGTATCAGTTAAGTAGCGAATATAATATTCGAGGCAGCTTGAGTTTTACAATGGACGTCAACAGGCTGTGTTTATAGTAAATACTAATATCTATATATATCATATATTATATAACTTAACTTATGTTTGGACTTGTTTGTTTATGCATCTAAGTTAACTAAGGTTTTGTACAGTTGGCTGCTGTAACTCTAACTTCAATTCGGACGCCGGGAACGGTCATAGATTTTTTTTTCAATTTTGTAGAACGAAATAACTAGATTTCCCAGCGTTCCGCTACAATTGGACGCGCCGACTGACGTGCTGCCCCGTGAGCTATCAGCCCTGAATATAAACTGGCAGAGGGGAGTTGCACCCCGTTGCGACGGGGGCAGTTATTCATAACTCTACACCAGTCAGGGTTATTAACGCAGACCCCATCACGCATCAGTCGAATGAGCTGATCGATCATGTGTTGGATGAAATTCCTCTATCATTCTATCACTAATCCGATAAATGAACAACCTTAAATTCTGATATCGTTCCCAAAACCTGTTCCAGGAAATATTTTTATTAGGCGCGTCCAAAGATTTACAGTTATTTATTTGCTTATAAGCGTAGACATAGCCTAGTGATTTGAATCCTTCCAAACCGAAGGTTGCAGATCCGGTTAGCACCTATGATTTGTTCAATTTATGAAGAGTTAATATAACACCAACTAATATCACGAGCTCTGACGGTGAAGAAAAACATGAGGAAACCTTCATATCTATGTGATGATTATTCGGACTGCTATGTGGAATGGATAAGGCAATGCCAACACCACTACATTATAACTGACAAAGTCGTCGTGTGGTTCCACTGTACATGGTGACCACGATGCTCAGTCATGAGGGAATAGGACTTAAAAGAAGATTCGTGTATATGTGTTGAATGTTTCCATACGTCTGTTATTTTCCACAACATGAAACATACCTACCACGTAACAGAATATAGCTGCATGGCCGTCGGCGGTAATCCGGGAGTACACTTCCTGCGTCTCAATTATGCACAGCTCCGTGGTCGCTACATGTACATCGTGTAGTGTATACCGGGTGCAGAGGGACCTCGCCGGCTGCTCATCCGCAAGGGTCAGCGGAATCCGTCCGGGCATTTCTTCGGGGACACATTTCAGTTTGTTTATTGCGTCGGGCGGGGGGTGGCGGGCCCACTGCCCTCCACCGTCCAACCTAATTCCGTTTGTACCGATGGACGGCTCCCGTTTACTGTTCCACATACACCGAAAGTACACGGCCTTTGTTTTTGGAAATACCAACGTCTAACATTTGAGGGACACTATTAAGTGTGATCAAACATATGCTGTCTTGTTCAGTGCGCAATAAACTGATTAGATCCTCGCCAAGTAACTCTTGAGAGTTTTATTATTTTAAATGTATTATTGAGTATCCAAATTTCGTGTGACTTGTAAACTTTGTGATTTTGATAAATAATAGAGGTCTTGGCGACTACAAAAATTACTTTCCTGTGAACCTCGGACTACGTACTTGGGTACAAAACATCTTAAATGGAAACTCGACTATAGAAGCTGTAGATAAATTCAAATAGCTTGCTTCCTTGCTAATGTCGCAAAACTACACTGAGGAAGATATAAAAGCAAGAATAATAGCAAGAAATAAATGTCTCTTTGCGTGCCGAAAGCTCCTTTCCTCAAAAGTCTTTCGAGCTGACTCCAAACTAACCATGTACCGATGAATTATACGACCTGTTGTTGCAAGACTTGGGCATTAACCCAGAGAGTCGAACAGAAACTGGTCAATTTTGAAAGAAAAGTTCTTAGGAAAATCTTCGGTCCTGTGAGGAAAGCAAATGGCACGTATCTGGAATTAACTTTAAACTAGTGACTAATAAACCAAGGCATCATTATCAGGATTTGTAAGTCCGTCTGTCAGTGAAACGATTTTGTTGAACAGGACACTTGATGCGTATGGCGGATACGAGAGCAGTAAATGCAGTAGGAAAAGGCCATGAAAGTGAAAATGAATATAGAAGAACTTAGAGGAATGGGAAAATTTACAGGATGGAGGAAGAAGGCAGAGAGTCGCGACGACTGTAGAAGAATTGTACCTATAAAGGTTTGTAGCGTCATCGCATAGTTAAACGCGTGCTCCCGTGTGTCTTATACATATTGTATATATAAAGACTATTTTTTTAATTCGCTGCTTATTCAAAGTATGAGAAAAGTTTCATTTGCAAAAGTATTGTATCGGATGGGTGCTGAAATAAATTTTAATTAGCGTAAATTTCAGGAAAGGAAACGCGGACGACGGCGCGTCCAGTTGTTTTAGGCCGCTACGCAACACGTATTAATTATGTATGTAGCAATTAATTTAGCGTGAAATATTTCAATGTTGTTAAAGCAAATGTTTACTTTACTCCAACCTAACTGAAAGCCTCCGCGTATACTTTAACTACTAAAGCCGCAAAGATAAATACGATTACAATGAAAATTTAAAACAACGGCCCGTAGGAGAGTACAATGTGGTAGGAGATATAATCAGCAGACTGCTGCACAGCGGCTCTCTACTCACAGCAATTGCGTCCCCTGAGCGAGATACCTTTAGAAAAGCGAAAAAAAAATGCTTTTTTCCTGTTTCTAAACAAATTGAGCGCACAACGAATTGTGGCTATAGATTGTGACTGTAGAAATACACAGTTAAAATTCACAAATAGAGTATCAGAATAAAGTAATGTTTGCATTAATATGTATTCAATATCAAATACATCAACGTACAAAGGTAAGTCAATAAGATAGCGTTGAAAGTTGGATTAGGGGAAAGATCTATCGATGAACAGTTCCCGCTGAGACCTCGCCACTGAACACATAGGGAGTAACGCCACCCCTACACACAATGTTATTATGAATAAGATGAAATCACGTTTGAATAAATGCGGAAGCGGTGGACGGATTGAATTGTGTTTTCTGTATAAAAAAAAATCACTTAGGCGAAGTTAGAGGCGCTCGCCCGTCGGACTCCGCTCCGTCGTTCAATTGAAGCGATATTTCACAGCGGCGCCAGGAAATTAAATTCGCTCCATTGTTTTTGTCATTTATATCCGGGGGGTGAGGGGGGAGGCATGGGGGATGAGAACGACAGAAAAATTTCAACAGACACCCCATCAATTTAGTAGTAACGCGACTTGGTTTGCACCGGATGTGAATAGCAGAAGATCATTCTCAGAGTGCAGTTCCACAGGCCTGTGTTCATAAAGAAACTGATATTTTCTCTTCTGTATACTGCACTTCATAATATTGAAGATGTGTTAATTAATGTTAAATGCTAAATTAATAGTGTTACCAAAAATTAACAAATCTGATGACAGAGTGTAGAGCATTAATGTAAAATCAAGGTTACTAAGAAATGATAAACTTAAAGAGGAGGTGATCCGTTGGGCATCTTGTTGCGTATTACAAACGACGGGCTAATATTACATAAAGTAATAGTAAATCTGATGGTATGGATGTAAACTGACTATTTAAGAATCGTAGCTAGTTTGGCAAATTCTAATAAATTCATTGCCAATCAAACTAATGCTGTTAGATTCCAACCAAAGGTCTTTCTTCTCTTTAAGTGCCTACCAAGTTAATATCACTTTTGACAGTTTTCTTTTTTAATAGGTCAATGTTTAAATAAGATAATCTTATTTCACGTAATTGTGAATTTCCTTAAATCCCCCGGAATTTCCCACCTGCCCCGACCCTCCCACTTCACGAGTTAAATCTAAAGGCGCTCTGCCAAGATTTTCAGTTTATATATTTTTAAGCGAAAATTGTCGCCTCGGCTTTCCGTTTTATAATTTACTTCAATAGATTTGGAAGACTTGGGAGAGGTCTACGTCCAGCAGTGGACTGCCGCAGACAGTTAATGATGATAAAACACATTTGATTTCTTATGTTACAACGAGAGGAAATAACTAGATACAGTGAATTCTAACGTAAGAAGGTCAAAAACATTGAGATCACATATTTGTATTTATTCTTATATGTGATATGATTAAAAAAACTTTAATCATAGAGATTTATGAAGATGAATTCTAAAATCCGTTTTTTAATGAAGTTAAGCAGATAATAAATAAAATAATATGAAATATGGATGTACATGTAAACGACGAGTTCATGTCTCAAAGTTATTTCAACATAATAAATATTGTAATACTCTCCTCTAAAGTTGACGGTTAAGGATCTAACTTTAATTACTAAATTTCTTTTAAATAGAACTTTATGCAATTATTTACTCTTATTTGTCTTCTATTGAAACCATGCAAAAGTCGAGGATCCGCGCTCATCCTGAATGAAATCTGTGCGGTGGATCTTTATTGCGATTTTCTCAAAACATTTCCCTCGAACTGACTGTACGATTTTTTTTAAACAAATCTAGAATTCAATGGATTGGCCTGTTGAGAAAATCTGAAATTCTGATGTCCGTTTTTTAATAAAAACGGATCCACCGCCGGGCTTCGGTCCGCCGTGAGCACTGTAAACCTGCTCCGGCGTACAGGTTATGCATAATTGAGGAGGTAGGGAAGGCTGTGTGATGCTGTAGATACTTCTGCCGGTTACACAAAACCTGGTATCTTATAGACGAGTACACTAGAGTTGACAATATATTTTTGTTATTCATATTTCACTTTTTAAGACACATCTCAAGACTGTATCCACAGCACCTTTTCAATCGGAACACATTAATATTTGCATAAAACACTCACTTCAAATTGAACCATTAATTATTAAACTTATAATTCAGTTAGTGACAAATTGAGGATATGTTTCCTGCATCAATTTACTTATAATCTTCGTAATGAGTGATGATTTCGTTCCAGTTTCTCCGCAGTGGATAAAATTGTGTAAATATATTACCGTCGCGTCCGTCTGTCCGAGCTGTTTTGAAATAATAAGAGATAAACATCCAGAAGTAGATGGAGCTGTGCGAGCTGGTGCATAGAAATACTTCATGCATTTCACTGTAAATATAGTAAACAACCAGTCATATTGTTTGAAGTGAAGGATGAGAATAAAGTATTCTATCTCCATATATCCCGGTCGGACCCTCGTGACGTGTCCGAGCATTAAAGTTGTATCAGCATCGGTGATCTGCTTCCTGCCCAGCTTTAGATAAATGGATGGAAAGCGACGGAAGTGCGAAAAGCCGAAAAGCTTTGGAATGTTAATGGATGGATGTAGACAGAGGAGCACTGATAGAAGTGTATTTGAAAAGTAAAAATATAGATTTAAGTTACTTACTGCGATAAGAGTAGATCGAAAAATATAAATCGTATTATCGATTACAGTATACACATGAGATAATTCATTGACGATTAAGAACTATTTGATAGATTGTATCACTGTCTAGGAATGCTAACAAACCGACTTGTTTCTTTTTGTATCAGTAATACTAATTTCTGAAGAACTAGTGCACTCCTCTCCTGCAGCCGCAGTTTATGTGTGATTGTATTTAAATGCAACTTTTTTAATTCCTCCAAGTTTATTAATATTATTTGGTTCTCTAAATTTCTTAGTACCGAAGGATCATTTATCTGCGTCTAATTTAGACATCTGGCTTACTTTGATTGTAACGAATCGATCTCGGTATTAAACGGGAGAGGGGAGGGTATCTTGATTACTGTCCGTCGTCAGTTTGCGATGCTGCAGACCCTCACCTCTTGCTGATTAACGGCGTCGTCGACTCTGTTCAAGATTTTTTATTAATATAACTTAATGTTACTTATTATCAAATTCCCATTCTCCGAGCACAGTTTATACGTGCCTTCGTAAATTGTTTACTTGTAGGACTCCAGTAACATTTGTTTTGCTAACTTCGTTTATATACGATCGTTGTTATTGTTTTGTTATCTCAACGTAGTTGTCGGTAACTTAAGCTGTGTTTATTTCAACTTCAAGCAACATATCCGCCGGGGAGGCCGGTCGCGGGGAACATGTTATATGTTTAAAATAAACACATTGTTAATGCAATTAGCAAGTTTGCTCGTTACGTCAGTAAATTGTACAGTAAACAGCAATTAGCCGCAGCGCTGGCCCGCAGCTCGCCGGAACGCGGAGTTAACCGACCGCTTGCTCTATTATACGGGAGGTCTCTGGTTCGATTCCTGATACATACTTAGAAGATTTTAAATTTCTTTTATATAATCACGACTAACTATCACCCTCTTTTCTGCTGCCGTAACCCCAGTCTTTTCCAGCTGATAATCTACAACAGGAGTATACTGTTATTTCTCCGTCTACTGCCTAATTGCTTATAATGAATCTCTAAGTAAATTGCTTAAGTTATCATAAGTGCGTTAAGTTGTTTAGTCAATTTATAATCAGTATGCTGTCTACGGAGGCTATAGGCGCTGTGTACAAGTATTGGAATATCGGGACTGCCGGTGCATTTATCGTATCGCTTAAGTTATCTCGAATCTTTTTTGTTATGCGTTGTATATATGTATAATATATGTTAGATGTATATATGTATAATATAACTATGAATGGAGCTCGGTGAGCGGCGGCACAAAGCGAACTTCCCCGCGATATATTTCAGAGCGTGACACTGCACGCACCCCCCGGAGCACAATTGTAGGGTGACCACCTTCACCGGCTTAGACAAACGATTTGTTTTTTT
>DWLS01004709.1:0-13594 GCA_018246255.1 Pachliopta kotzebuea | reverse complement strand
TTATCGAGTGGTAACAGATTTATGTTTTAGTTTATCCGTAAGTGTTTCCCTTGTTTTTTGTTGGCCTTCCTCTTATGACAACATAACTCGAGTTAAGTATAATTACAGAAAAATACGCGGGTAACGTTTCATAAATTCTGATACACTGTGTGTTAAGACTATTATAAACCAAACTTCACATTACCGTGTCGGTGCGTACGACTGGGGACCTTGATACAAAACATTTCGTTATCTGATGATTCACAAATTCTGTTATATCTATAGAGATCTCTTTACAACTTTCCAAAATCGATCCTTTGTGGCAAGACACTTGGAAATTGAGCACCCAGATGACAAAGAAAAATAGGTTTGATGACATGAGACAGTGATAGAGTGTAGTACTGCAACCTAAAAGGGATGGCACAAAATCGGAAAAGATTGCTCCTATTGATCGCCTAACTTTAATTTGAAGATGGAATTCAATGACGATGAAGTTAATAAACGCGTTTAAATTTCTCATTCTTTGTTTTAGGTATTACAGGGACTACCGTGAACGCGAGCGTGATCGCTCAAGATCCCGCGTCCGGGAACGCACCGACCACTACAACAGGGGACATAGCCGTGAAGAAAGGTTAGTAAAATATTAGAAACTGGCTTTTTTCATTAATTTTTCAGCTATGGTATAGTTTTCGGTCCAAGAACTTTCACCATTATTACATCCTCTATATTTTTTCAAATAATGTTAATGTCTTCTCCCAAAAGTTACTGTTGTAACAATTCAATGACGGGACATTACATATAGTTTTAGGCAAGTGCTTTGTAAAGTTTTCTTCTAATCGAGAATATTTAAAAATAAATAAAAAGTAACTATTTAGTATCAATTAAATTCTCTTCGTCCTATCGCTTTAGCTTAGAAAGAAAATAAATATTCAATGATCTTTATATCTTTTAATAACTCATATAACTAAAATTCTTACATTATAATTTTCTATGTAAGTCGTATGTGCTATAACTAAATAAAAATCTCTGCACAATAGAATAAATTAATTTACGTATTTTTTGTTATGTTACAAAGCGACGAGATGAGGAGCACAGTTATTTGGAGGCATCACTTACCTTCAATAATGTAAAGGCTGCTGCTTGAGCATTGTACGGTTATAATTGACGCGAGATATTTATGGTTCCATTAAAAGTTAATTGTAAATGTATCCTTCTGACTTAATCTGATCTATGTTTTTGCATTTTTTTATAAATAAACTTCGGAAACTACGGAAAACAACAGAACTTTAGAATAGCAATATTCGAAAATACTAGTTTATATAATATATCATTATTGGAAATAAAAATATATAGTTTATTTAGCTGTTAGAGGACCAATGCTTAAAACTGATGAAAGTGATGCACTGTCGATAATGGAGGCTTCATGACATTATATGATATTAAATTTTTTTTTTTATTTTTTATTTGCTTCGAGAGATCTTGAGGATATAACACGTTAAGCACTTTTACCCCAGTTATCTCTTAACGAAATTTTTGAAAAGGGAAAGGATAGTAATTTTTATATGCTATGTACTAGTACCTACATAGACAGTGTATGGCAATAAAGATTTATCACATAAAAGTTTGTTAAAGTAGTAAGCGTTATTTAATTACAGACCGCGCAAATCACCGGTAGAGCCGACGGCCGAGAGTGGTGCTGGAGACGCGAGCGGTGCCAAGAGTCGCTTTTCAGTGGCCGCACCATACTACGATGAGCGATACCGCGAGCGTCGGGACCGGGACCCGCCGCCCGCGGACCGTGATCGCGACCGAGACCGCGACCATCGTCGCGACGCGCGTCATTAACTACAGCACTACCGCGACCAGACCGCCCCGCGACCTCTAGTCACTCCCAATAAATTACAGCACAGTCTTGACTATAACACAGCTGCCAATTCATTACCAAAGTTTCTGCCCCACCGCATACCATTCACTACAATACAAACTTTAGTGTAGAATGGGTCTCGCTGCTTTAATGCGTAACCAGCAATAAAAACTGCTGTTTTGATGTTCTCATTTCTGGTACATGATGCTTTTCTCCATAATGAGAAAGCCAAGTCTATCTATCCACCAATCTGGTTACGTTCTAGTTGGAGCAGGCAAAACTTTATCATAGACAAGTGAAATGGTATTACAAGTGCGGAGACCACATCGCGACTAAAGCGGACTTTGGACAATGAACCACCCAATGTTAAGAAGTAGGAACTAATATAATTGCTGACATTGGTAATAATGAATATATATCAGTAGATTACAAATTATATCGACAAGAAGGTAAAAGGCGAAAATGAACGTTTTGTTCCTTTTGACTTGTGCTTAATTGTTACGAGCGGGTGTGTCACTTATCATCTAGTGAACGTCTTGCTCGCCTGGCCGCTTAAATAAAACGGTTGTCATTTTTAGTATTATCTATGGTCGGTAGGAATTGCTGCAAACTGGTAGGTACAGTCAACTCAGATCTTCTGTGTTAACAAGATATGTGTTAAACTATACTATGATGTTAGAAACCTGTTTGGACTTGGGATCACCTATACTGTAATGCTTAATAGTGTGGCATATAACACTGGAAGGTAATAATGCTCCCATATGTGACTAGTGATTGCATTACAAACAAGTGTCTAAGGAACTAACTTGTTTGTTCTTAATTAGTATTGAAGAGGAACCTAAAAAATACATTTTTAATTTAAAATATCAAGTCTTCATGATTCTAATATTAAAGATTTTTAATTATTACATAACCTGGAAGTTTTATATGATTGCACATGTGGTTGCTGTTTTAGTGTATTTGAAGAAATTACCTGGTCAGTCAGATATTTTAGAGTAATAAGAGTTCCAAAGAAGACAGGTTGTAAATAATATGTTACTAATTACATCAGCAAGTGCATTCGCAAATAGGTTTTAATTAATTTTTTTATCTAATTTGCATAAACTTTATGGGGAGTATGTTTATTCTTTATTTATAAATTTTACCTTGGTTTTCGCCTTGCAGGAATAAAAATTTAGCTGCTAAATTATCTTTAGACTCCCAAAAATAATCCCACAAACATCTAGAGGCAATCATTCAAGATATGATTTATAGATCATCAAGTGTGGATCAAAATCGAAAAAATACTATTTTCACAAAAATTGTTCATTAAGCAATAACATAGACAATATATTTCAAAAAGTAATCGTATTTTTTATTATATTGGAATCATCTAAATGGGAGTTATAAACATTTACAAGCTGGTATCCATTTCATATACACAACTCTAGGATTAATTTTAAAATAATTATTAATTTGTAATAGTGGATTATTATAAAATAATGTATTATATAATTTATTGCAATTTTATTTTGAATTGTTTCCCTAATAAATGAATGAGAATATTTCTACACCTTGTACAAAACATTTACTTTTTATTGTGTTTTTAAATTGAGCTGAGTTGTCTAATAGCGTTCTGACTTTCTTTTTTTCATAGAAGTTATTCTAAGTTGTAATATTGGCTCGTATATCTAAGTAATAATACAGGCATCTTGTAAGAGAAAAAATTTTATGTTTTTATATTTTCCAATAGTTGTAATTAGATTAGTAATATACTATTGTATAAGATTGCCGTGTATGGAACAACTTGTACAAAATTCATTATGATGTTAATGTTAGGGTTATATTCCCCAATTAAATTTATTGATATACATTTAACGTTTTTCATTTTTCCCTCTGTATATAGAAGAACATTATCATCATATATTCTCCAGGGATAGCACTGACCCGTCTTTTGTTATGTGTATAACTCATAATGCTGGGCATGCGAACTACGGGGCCCACGGCATATTTGTATCATCACGGACATTAGCTGGTATATGTCTACTACTGAATATAGAGCCTCCCTTAAAGATCATAAATTCACCCAAAAAAGTACTAAAACCACGTGGCTTAATGCTTAAATGCTTTATATCATGAAGTCTGGTCCCGTATATGGATAGATTTCGGGTCCACATTTAGTAATATAGCTGGTTGTGTTTTAAAATAGTTTTGTCGTCGCAGTTTCCACTATCAATATATGAGCCAGTACAACATTCTTGATGTTCACGCTTAACCTTTCACATCTTGATTGAAACGTAACATAACGTGAATGTGAGGAAAGAAACTGTTTTGCTGTTTGCGAATTGTCTGTCACATCTTACAACCGGCTTGACTAATAATTGTTGACATTTTCATCTTTTACCAAACTATTCTAACACAGCATAGTACAATCCGTGCATGTACATTTATTATTGATAATTATTATATTTACTTAAGACTTGTCCCAAGGCGATGAGCGTTATATGGTGCTGTGTAAAGATGGTCTTTACCAGCATCTCGTTTTTCAAGCGTACCACTTCCCACTAGGAAGTATTATTATTATTATGCATTGTTCGTCTGGTCGTCTTGTAGAATAAAAAAATATCGCTAACATGTTTCTTTACATGTTTTAGCTACCTGTAATCAATTTCAAATCCCAAGCAAGAATTAATAAGTTTCCGATCAGGTCGGCTTATGAAAGCTTATTTAGTGTTTATAACGCCGTTAATTAAAAAGAGAAAAGAGCTAAAGTATTTCTTACCAGTAACATCAAACGGCTTATTTTTCTCTGCTTTGGAAAATCAATAAGTAATATCTGTCAGGTCATCCAGATACGGTACATTGCTTTCAGCGTCTCGGCTACTTTGATGTTTTGGTATCATAAATTATATGTAGATAATTCTAATTTACTTATAGCTTTTTCCAACACAGATTTATTATGACTTTTTTATAATTATGCTATTTCTTTAATGTAATAAAATTGGAAATACTTAAGGAACTACAAAAAAACACAGAACATTTGAGGAAATTTACTTAGGATATAGAACCATTATATTGTTTCCGTTATAAATATTCTGGACATTGAATCAATCTAGCGTGTAACGCAAAGGGACAACAAATTATCTGTCGTCTGGTGTTTGATCGAGTATCAAAACCGCCATTTGTTGGATTCAATAGAAAATTATTGCGAAAATGTTTTTGTAACGTGCGCTTAATGTACTGTGGGAAAATATTGAGTTTAAGAATCTGTTACATTTTTTAAAACAAATAAATTTACTAGGAGAGTAGTTTACCGATGGTAGGTCTCTGTGGCCAATGGCCATCTAGGTACGAGTAGGTACAACCGCTGCCCCTATTTCTGTCGCTAAATAGTAATTTGTAACCAATACTATATTTCGGTTTGAGAGGTCCTGTATGCTGGTGAAATTACTGGGGTAACAAGACTTAATACCTTAAGCCTCAAAGCGATGAGCGCAGTGTGGTGCTATATATATATAATCTTAACAAGTATCACGTTCATACGGGCAAGCGTATGACTTACCATCAGGTGAAGGTCTATAACAAAAAAAAAACATTTATTATATTCTACAACACGGTCAAATACGCCCGCCTTCCATGCCGAAGGTACCGGGTTCGAATCCGGCCTGCACTAATGAATCTTTCAATTTATGTGCAGTTACCATATATACCAACTTATATCGCGTATTAGCGGTGTGCCGTTTGTTGTGTTTGAATGTATGGATGTATGTATCGAGTCATTCGTAAGGCTTGCCAGACTGCGGCCCTGGCCTGCGAGAATTTTCGGGCCTCGGGGCTGTTCCCTATTACCCGGACCTATCACTCAGCGAGTCACGCTCACTGGTCCTTATCCACCTTCAAGGCTGCAATAGGTGTAGTTATATGTATACTTACGCATTTTTCATCTTAAGTTTGCATACTTTGATTTACAGAATGTTTACGATCATATTTAGCGACCATGCGATAAATCATTATATTCAGATTTCGCTAGGACGGGAGGCGTGTGGGCTGTAATCCTCCGTCCGTCTACTTTTGCAGCAATTTACAAGGTTTCGATTTACCTATATATTTTTAAACTGGGGGTATGAGATTGAGTGTAGTTGTTTGTATTTAAAATAACTTGAGCAATGACCTTTCGTGCCATTGCAGCGGACATGCACACACCCGTGCCTAAACTGCACGGAATTATGATATTTTTATATTCAAATTTCTGTTTATCTTATAATTATGTGTATTGTTTAAATAAACGTATAATCTATCTAAATTTTATTTTATTTCTAAATTTTAATAAACATACTTTTTAAATGTGTTCTTTGTTGCATAAGTAGAGTACGAAGGAAAATAAACATGAATCGTTTTACTACTGTATTTTCTTTGCAATTGCGGCATTTAATATTGAGTAAAAAAATTATAAAAGATTGTAGCACTCATAAACAATATATACAAAGTGGGCAGGTATAACAATAGAAGATTAATGACTCGAAATGTTTTTAAATTCCTTCATGCAAGTCTGCGCTTAAAGGATTGATGCATAGTACCACTGTGATGAATTACGACTCCTTTTATGATATGGATCTAAAGAAAAATTAATTCAGTAAAGTTGAAAAAGCTTAGACATTCTTGGAGAATGCAAATATAATAAGATTAAACAGCATTAGATGCCTAAACGATTTTACATAAATATCGCATTAAAAGCGCCAAGTAACTGGAGTATTTTAACTGTATTGTGGTTATATGTATTGATAAAAAAATTAATACAAAGTTGAATAAAATATACTTGTAAATTCAACCAGAGAATTTCATTGTTACTGGAATATCTTTTCAAATACTTGTCACTGTTGGTATGTGCAATTAAATTTTAGTGTAGAAATCTGTTTCTAAATTAGTGTGTTAATGAGACGAATATCTTATGTTATATTACATATACTGGTATAGTAAAGGCACTCACGGAATCAATGGAGTGTTAAACGAGGTTTCCACTGGCTTACACGAGTGTCTAATTAATATCTGGTAATCTGCTGTTAACAGAGTGTATTACGGTCATTGGATTTATTATTCCATTACGATCCCATTTAATTATTATCGCAGCACAGTTGAGGATCAAATAATGAAATAGTTAACCGTTGTTTTTATCAATAACTTTAAGTTACATAACAATGGTGAATATACCTTGACGTGTATTTTAATTAATAATTATTTTTGAAATTAAGCATTTATAGCCAGAAATTTTGAAATATACCAATATTAACTTATTTTAAAGCTGTTGATCGGCTTAAAATTTCATCCTTAAAGTTAAACCGTTGGTGACAATTAGTCGTAAATTTCTGTAAAATAAAGTTCTTTTTCACAGAAAGATTAACCTTTGATGTGCTTTTTACTAAGTTAATGAACTCTGGTCACCTGTTTTACTAATGGCAGGTTTTATAAAAGAATGCTCGTACGTCGTCTCCCTGTTGTTAATTTTTTAATTTGATACTGGAATAAGAAATGAAATGAGTTTAATGTAGTCTGAAAATTTCAAGCGCTTTTAAATTATGTCTGAGGTATTCGTCGGCTGCTGAATATTAAAACAGTGTTCAGTCTGCTATATTTTATGCAAATTCTGTTATATGGTAGGTGTAAACAGAATGGGAACATTCGGAAGATGCAGTCATAGTCAAGTTTAAGGTTTGTTTAATAAAAAAAATATCTTTCCTGTTCTTATAGTTAGGAATCAAAGCTTTGTGTAACTAGTTGAAAATCAGAATCATTTATTTATCATGCAGGCCAAGTTTTGATTGGTGGATGACACATGTCCGCGGGATGTATTGCTCTTGGAACATGTCGGTTTAGTCTTATTAATTTACCTGTAATAAATCTCTCGGCTGACAGCGTGGCTTCAGGCAGCATTAGACGCGTTGCTGCTATTTCTGCTGATCGAAAATGCAAATAGAAAGTCGTTAACGCGGACCAATTCCTAATGTCACACGCCTTTAATTAAAACGTAGACGGGACTTAATTTCGCACCGTTAATGGTTTTGAGGATAACAGTTAAGCCTGGTGTTATTTACAAACAAAAATGTTTGCGTTTAATTTCATAAAGGTCGTTCGAAAGCTGGGAATATAGATATTGCTTCAGTACTTTTCATTTAACGGTATCTGTTAGATAGAATAGTGAATATTATATCAAATTGTATGTTAGACAGTAGGTAGTATTTAAATAATAAAAATACATCTATAATAAAAAAAAATATAATTGATGTAATGTAATGTAACAGTAAAGAATGCGGGCCTTGAAAACTAAGATATTAACTTGTTACTTGTTATTATAGTCGTAACTGGCACTAGGTCAGTATAGTTTTATGTTGCACTTACGATCGCTATAAAATGATCTTGATATCATCTCGGGGAACGAGATCTGAGCCTCATAAGTGTGCCGTTAAAGGATCCTCGTCCCACATATCACGGGATGAGTGAAATATGGCAAGCATATAAATAATTTAGAAGATATTACATTTTCTTCTGTAAAATTAAGTATGTTTTATAACTACGTTAAACGGTAAGCAACATTTGCTTATAAACTGGCGTTAGGATTATGTGTGCTGTACTACATCACTATATATTTATGTATGTTACGAGCTATTACCTAAAGGTCATGGAGGCAGTATAATCATAATTAACGTTCATTGTTTCGGATATATACGAAATCGCTAAATCAAATATGGCAACATGTGAATGAAATCAGTCAAAAAGAATTGAAAATATATGTAGAAATGTGATAACAAAATAGAAACTCATATCAATAATAAATATATAAATGAAGAGGTTTTATTAAATCTTAATTATTAATGAAATGCATTAACAAAAGATTTCTTTATTTAGAATAAATACGGTCTTGTATGAGAGGTAATTCTCTGTTGTCTAACATTGTCTACGTAGGTATCACCGCAGATCACATTGCAGCTGAAAAACAGTACTGTGCAAATATTATATGATCCGGTTTAAAGGGTACTTTATGCTAGTGAAATTACTGAGGAAACGATATTTGTCACGTAATGCCTCAAGACGAACGTTATGTGGTGCTGTGTACCATGTTAACCAGTGCCATGCTCTTATGGACAAACGTACACTTGCTATCAGGTGAATGCATTGTTCGTCATCGCTTAGTCGAATCAAAATAAAAAAAAACTCTATTTAACCGAAGCTAATGAAAGAATTAATGTAATTAAACTTATGTGAGATAAGTTAGGGGCAATCGTAGACAGCAGTATGGACCAGCAGTGGTCAACGATAAACTAAAATTATAATGACAATAATGAATAAGACTCAGTGCCTTATGCCAAGGTGCGTCATAGGCGTATCACTTACAATGGGTTGAACGTCCTGCTCGTTTAATTTCTTAATCGAAAAAAAAAATAGTTTTACTTGTCTAGCAAGCTCGTGAAGTTATATTCTTTATGCTAGAAAGTTGTCAGCTCCGTTCTCTGATAAAAACAAACGACTTGCAGGGACTTTGTGAAAGCGGTGACGTCCTTAGAATACAAAGCGTACTGTTTATATTAAAAGAAGCGTATTTTTACTACTAAAAAAATATTAAGCATTGTGCTTAACATTATTACAACGAACATAAACAAATCAGTTATATATATATATGCGACAAGAGTGATGGATGGAGGTGGTCACGACCCTCAGATATTGTACATATGCGACCATACATTAGTATCGCTAGATTATATACCACGATTTGATTATTAATAATAAGCAGCCCTATTTATGTTGTCATTGACAAGACTTGAGATGTTTTTATATAACGAGTCAGACGAGCAAAACTTTCACCAGATGGTAAGTGATACACTTGCCCATAACAACATTGCCCTATTAAGATATTATACGTTGCACCACACTGTGGTCGTCGCCTTGAGACATAAGATGTCTAGTTATCTCTAGTAATTTCACTAGCATACAGCACCCTTCAAACTGGATCATATAATATTTGCACAGTACTGTTTGTCGGTTGCAATAGGAGCTGCGGTGATATCTATTTAGACGGTCTTAGGCAACGTAGACTTTTCGTCAGTAAATAATCCAGGTAGATGTATCCACTACGTTGGCTAAGTGCGGTTTAGGGGGTGTCATAAATTTCTCAAGTTATATTTACGCGAACTTCAAGCTCAGTGGAATCGAACACGGACCTTTTAAGAAAATGTAGCGTATATGATAGTCGCTATAAAATTAAACTATGTCGGCTTCTCTATATATTGAATTAAAAGAAACGAATAGAGTTTATTGTTTCTGAGTGGAGTTCCTTGAGGGAGGCTTATTATTAATTACTATTAACATTATTTTTATGTTTAAATTACTAACCCATTATGGACCAAATGTTTGTTGGAAATAAAATTATTTTATTTATTTATGCTCAGCAGTGGGCGTTATTCGGCTGATATTACTAATACTAATTGTTTTAAATTTTGGTTTTGGTCGTCATTGAATCTATTAAGTTATATTCCATAAAAATTGCGGTCGTGTTTACTGTTTTAAATTTTACTTAACATCAATTGCAAAGACCGTTGACTTACTTGACTGCCATATTACTTTATGGTACTTACGGCAAAAAAAGGTGGGGTCTCTATCTAACTAGTCTTCGTTGTGTGAAATTTTCTTTCAGTTAGATCAACATCACGGTTAACACTATTCCAGTCCACGGCTACATTCTTATTTGATGGTTTAAATTACGTGAATAGAAAACATGTATTTTTATATGAAACTTACCTAAATGAAGGTGATCAATTTAAACAAAATGGTTCTATTACGATAATTAAAATTATATTAGGTCTTCAACTGTCGAAGAGCTGCAATAAAAATTTTTCATGTGGTAACCTTACTAACAAGAGTTCGATGCCGTTTGTGGTGATTAATGAACTATTTCTAAACTATTGTCTGCAGGCGTCAGGAGCAGATTTCAATGATGAAAAATTATTTTGTTATAAATCCTATATTTATTTATTGCACACACAAGAAAAAAGAAACTTTTTAAAACACATTGGTGAGAGAAAATTACAAAGCTATGCTTAACCCCAAAAGAGTTTTCTTCCAGAATACCTGTGAACAAAGTAAATTAATTTAAAGTAGGTAGGTGTGTACAAAACAATAAAAGGAAACATGAATTGAAATATAGAGATGAGTGCCGAAATATTAATATATAGCAATAAATATTAATAAATAGAAATATAAATTTGAGATTGAGAATTATTAAGAGAAAATATTGAGAATCCTTATTGATGTTTTTTTTTAGTAAAATTAATGGTAAACTGTTATTAAAGAGTGTTTTTTACTAGTGTAAGTAAATTATTTTATAACTACAACTTATAAGATTAAGTCAATAAAAAACGCACTATGTTTCATGAGATGATATTGATTTAATTTTTTAAAGATAAGTTTGTGATAGGTATTTAAATTAACAGCCAAAATTTGAAAATCCTTAACCATTGTAAAGGATACCGAGGGTATAAAGTCTTTAAGGATTTTTTTAACCGTTTCCTACAGTCTTTAACAAATAATAGACTTATTGTTACTTGTGAAAATAATGAGAAGGTTAAAATTATACGCCTGATCAAAATAATTTTCTGAATTTAATATCGGAATTTGTATGAAATGAGTTTGAATGAGATTGATCAATTTATTGCCGCAACTTTCCAATCGCTTGCATAATTATCAGGTTTATAACATTATTGTGTAATATTCGCTCGAAATCAATTTCAAACAATATCATGCATGTAAAATATTACTGAAACAACATTCTGATATATTGCTGTAAAATTTTAGTACGATATATTCACGTCAAAGCAATTTAGAGCTTAGCAGTATGTATAAGTAAATGAGATTTATAGTTATGTTGTAAAATATAGTGTAATAGGAGCGAAGTTAAAAGATGTTACAAACATATATTGTAATTACATTTACTTGTATATATATGTAGGTGAGTCTGAAGTGTTTTAATTAATGTGTAGGTGGTACATTGACAGAGAAAAATCGGTCCGGATCTTTTCAGAATGAGTTGAATTGAAAGGCCTGCCGGGCTATCAATTCTAAGTGCTAGAAGCTCGTGTTGGAAGAGACGTGGGGTCCAAATAAAACGTCAGAAATCAATTAGCGTTTGATAGAAATCATTTCTATAGGGACCAAATAATGTTTATTATTATTTTATACCGGAATTTATTGATCATCAAAAAGATGGATTTTTTTTAATTAATGGTTAAGGAAAGGATTAACATTTTTAAAAGGCATATTATTTGTTCCCAAAAAAATATATTATAGTTTTAAAAATCTTGTGAATTAAAAAAAAACATTGCCTTTCACCAAAATTCCTTATTATGTATGGATTAATATTCAAAGAGAAAAATCAATTTACCTAAATATTAACAAACGGATATACATTTGAAAAGGTCTGTAATTTCTTTATTCTAAAAATCGGGAGAGATTCATCTGATAGTAAGTTACACGCTTGTAATGAAATCATAGTTAGCGTGATGAAAATTGCACCACGTCTTGCGTAAGTCTTAGAGAGATATTGTTTTTTAAATAATTTTTTGCTACTTTTGGAACTCGCTTATAACCCTCATATTGTTAATTTGCCATCAAACAAGTATTTCAGTAATCGAAATATGACAGCCGGAGTATTCTAGATGAGCAGGCTTTGCCATTGGCGACCTCGTTATCATTTAACACTGTGTTCTTTAGATATTCTTCTTTAGATTCTCATTTAGATAAAATATTTTCAAACCCTTAACTCTTTTCAAAAAAGATGTTATTTATTAATATGGTATTTAGTATATTATCGTCCAGTTGACAATTTTATTTGGCCATTTTAACAAAAGGTAAAGGTCACTGACCACCGCGGTGGGAGCGTCTACATTACGGCCGTGGAAAAACGATCATTTATCTTCTACTAATGTGTGATATCTACGACCATTAGTTAGAAGTGACATTGAACTTAGTTCGGGAAAAAGGCCATATTGGTTTCAGGCTGAAATTTAAATTATATAATTGTATGAATAAAATTTTTCATTTGATTACAAAGTAGATAACCATAGAAGAAATAAAATTAGTATGTTATTAAAAGTAGTGTTAAAATACTAATCGAAAAACACCGATTTTTCCAGTCCAATATATTTTTTTTTTTTTTTTATAAAATTATTGAAAAATTATACTGTTTTAGTATTAGCTACTTTATCAAAACAGTATATTTTCAGATTGAGGAAACCACAACTATTATTAGTAGTTTTGGCTTTTTTTGATAAAATATTAACATCTCATTGTCAGATTCGTAAAGGATATTAATATACGAGTAAATAGTTAACGATATATTCTTATATGATTAATGTATATATAAATATGTTTAGTTAAATTATGTAGTTATTTTTGGATAAAAAGGCTGTTAGTTTTAAAAATGATTTAACGAGTTATCAGTTACACAGAAAAAATTTTTTTTCCATTTAAATGGGTGTTAGTAATTAAAAGAGAAAACGAATATAAGATGACGGGTATTAAAAGAAAAAGAGAATTGAAGAAAAATGCATCAATTGTAAGCCAATTACTTTGTTTCTGCTTAAGGCGATTTATTCTAGACATTGTTGAAATCGGAATCAATGGAATTGAAGAAATGTGAAACAAATTAAAAATAATTGATTCTTAAATATTAACTCGTGGATATGACATATAAAACGTAAAATTTTACCTTAGTATATTATATATATA
>DWLS01004708.1:0-13594 GCA_018246255.1 Pachliopta kotzebuea | reverse complement strand
TGTTGTATAATGAAAGTGCCAGTTGCTATTTGGGCCCCGAGGTAGAAGGATAAGGGCGCCGGGACTCTCACTCACCAATCGAAACGCGGTGGCCTCTAGGAGGTCCCCACATCAAGCTGATTTTCTGTGAGAGGGTAGTGTTTCAGCTGTCGATCCTGCTCACCTGCGTGCGGCAGCGAACTGCAGACTTGGATCTACTACCGTAAGGTAACCTACGTAAGATGCGCCTCTCTAGTCGTTCAGATTTGTTGAGTCTTTGACAGTAGTCTCCCATTGGTAACGTGCACATGTGGACAGGGAAGAAGACGAGGTAACATCCGACTGACTCCCCGCCGCAGCAGAGATGATTTACAACATACTTTTCTTACACTTATAAACTTTAATATAAATACAGAGAGATACATATATAAAAATATATAAACATTAGCCTACGTAGTAAAGCGATATGTCGACTAAATGACTGCTTTCCTCATTACAAAAACTGTTTCTAAACATATCTATAAAGTCTTTGCTAATGTTAGATGTGATTTACACGGTTCAGATATATACAGCAGCGATCACACTGCACAAAATAATCAATGACAAGAACAAACAAACATTTACGTTTTTTATGTGCAATGATTTTAGTGTATTTATTTACATATATTATATATTATAGTATCAGCCGTGGACGCGCCGAGCTCCCAAAGATTTTCCCCTTCCGTGAAACACGTCCGTTTATTTACACGCCCGTACAATTTACTCTGATTGGATACACTACTTTTTTTTTTACACATATATCGACAATTAAACCAAAGAAGATGAAGCGTAAATTTTTTAAAATATACTATATCGGTGGGACATCGAAAACTACCTGTTGAATAGAACTTTCTCGGTAGGACACACACTCAGAAAGGTCCAACCTCGATTCTCAAAATGCATTTTTCTCGTATAATTTTCATTAAAAAATTATTGTTATTTGTTTATACGTAATCCCAAAAGTTTGTTAAAGTGTACGTAGCGACTTTAACAAAAAATGACTTTATCAACAGGTCCGAGTGATACAGTGTTCGTACTAGTGATGGGACTCGAGTGATTTTTTAACTCGAGTCACTCGGTACTGCTAACTTTCTCACTCGAATGATTTTTATTGACTCAAGTCACTCGGAACATAAAACTTTAATGACCAAAATTTTAAAACAAATAAAACCATGTTAATTTTACATAAAAAATGTGTATTCATTTTCGCATTAAGGTAATTTAGGTAACAATAAACATATTTTAAATTTTAATATATTGTTACCTAAATTGTGTTAGAACATAATAAAAGTGTTCATTTTTGGATCTAATGAAGGTTCCGCGTTAGAATAAATTAAATTGGATTAGAACTTATTAGTAGTAAATTATAATATTTCAATTCGACTGATAGTTGATAGAAGAAATTTCTTGATAATGTATGACAGGTTTAGTTTGAAGGAAAATTCTGTTATTTACATTTTGTTTAGATTTTTTTTGAGTAGCTTTTACCTTAATGCGAAAATGAATACACATTTTCTATGTAAATATAACATGGTTTTATTTGTTTTAAAATTTTGGTCGTTCAAGTTTTATGTTCCGAGTGACTTGAGTTAATAAAAATCACTCGAGTCCTATCACTAACTCGTACCAATGCACGGCGCGCCTGGTTGTGAATGCCGTCGGCCGTCTCCCCACCCCCACCTCCCTCCCGCAAGGTGTGGGGCGGCGGGTTTACTGCAGGGTGCAGCCGACGCTGATCGCGCTGAGCAGCGGCGCGGCTCCGAGCCCGCCGTCGCCGTCGCCGACGCCCGCCAGGTACTTGGCGGTGGTGCAGTCGCTGCACGAGCAGCTGTCGGTGAGCGTGCACAGCCCGCGCGCGGTCGCGATCGCCTCCCACTTGATCTTTTCGTCGAGGGTGCCGCTCCTGCTCAGCAGGTTCTGCCGGATCACGAAGCGATAGCTCGATACATCTTCTTCTTTCATTTCTAACTCAACAGGGTTTTTAATTATTAAAAAATCTGTCTAATCTGTCTCCAGCGGGCGCCGGGCAGGAGCAAGAGAGAACCGGCAGATACATTGTCTGTTTCGTGCGTTGTATATTTATTCCAACCCACTATTGAACAAGGTCTATGTCCAGCAGTGGACGTCGATCGAATGATGAAGAAGAAGAAGTTGGATTTTACATATGTACATGCGTGAGGTGTTTAAAAGGATGAAAATAGAAGTACGCCGGTTCGGGCGAGACGAGTGTGGTCGCCGCTCACCTGCATAACCTCGACGTTGCTCGCCTGCCACATGTCCAGGTCGCGCAGCTGTTGCTCCTCCTTGGACTTGCTCTTCTTAGGTTTCTTCAAGGAGGCGCAGTATATCGAAATATCGCTCGCTGTTATGGACGTCACGTCGAACTCCGAGGAGTCGGCGTCGTAGGATGTCCCGTCGGGGTCGAGCTCCAATCGCCGGTGCATCTCGTCCGGCTCGCAACTATCGAAGTGGTCAAAGTCCTCGTGGAGCGTGCTGGTGGAGGAGGCGTCGATAGAGGTCTGGCTCTGCAGGAGTTCGTAGTTGATCTGCGGAGAGCGGAGGGGAATAGTTGTAATTTCATCTGATCGCCGTCATGTTAGTTTCTTAATGTAATGTTCAAATCGATCAGTTCATCAACACCGACTGAAGATTTGTTTTTATTTAATTGTAGTATTTAAATAATTTTGAAGAAGGCTGCGATCGTAGTTACTATTGCAGTGCAATAAACATTGCTCTGTCGCAATTTAAAATGCGTGCAGTGTGAGGGGAGTGCGTGTACGGTGCGACGCTGAAGTAATGTCCAGTTGGTAAATGGTCACGTGTTCGGAGACGGTCGCTGATATCCGAAGTGGAACACAACGGGCGGCTCACCTGCGCCTCGGGCTTGGTGCTGCAGCTCCCGCGCCGGCTGCCCCGCGGGGTGGCCGCCTCACTGGGGATCTGCGGATTCGTTACAAGTGGTGGTCTATTAAGTCTGCAACACACAGGAGGAACTCGGCACAGCCACCCGCCCACACAGCGTCACAGTGGAGCGGAGTGTAGTCTAGCATATGGGACGCAAATCGAAGAGTGCACTACGCGAAATGGAAATGAGCTGGAACACTATACACATAACGCCATAGTTCCCATTTCCGCCAGGATTAAAAGTGAACGAGCAGACTTACGTCGTCGTCGTCACTGTCCAGGGTGAGCATGGAGACGCTGATCGGCGCGGCGTCCTCGTACAGACCCTTGCTCGTTGAGGGAACCGGTGAGCCGGGAACTGTTCACGAAATGGATACTTTCAGAAATATATAATATACTTAAAAATGCTTCAATTAAGTGTCTGGACCCGGCGGCGATGGACTGGTGATCTCGAGGACACCCTCGCTCTCAATGTATCGTGCCCACCTTATATTTAATAACACCATATTCCACAAGTAGGCAATTGATTCTGACATCGCGGCTTACCGTCGTAGCTGCTGCTCTGCAGCAGGTTCTCTGTGGACGGCTGCTCCTGGTGGTCCCGACTCCGAGTTTTGAACAGGCCAAACTTCATCGGCGCCATATCCTGTACAAAAGTATATGTTTGTAGTTGTATGTATTACAGTACAGCAAACAGTGCCGCCTGGTGACCTGGCTCGCGAGCTCCTGTCCACCTCTAGTGGCGTTTGGTAAGTAATTGGGCTTCATCTGCGACATCTAGCCTTCCATCCGTTAATTTATCACAATGACGGCTCTGCTGTCTCTCCGTTATATACATAGACCCAGCAGTGGCCAGATCAACGAGCTCGTTGTCACTTAACGCCCTGTTCAATGACTATAAGTAATCACTTAAATATATAAATAAATAATTATTTACTGAACACAGAGTGTAAATAATATAAAATTACAGCTGAAGACGATTATCTTGCCCCGGCTACGAGGGGGTGGGGAGTGACTGGCGGGAGTCTGTTCCCTTCTGAAGGTCATGCAATAAACAAGCAACAATGAGACCGGCGAGCAATTTCATTCAACTTAAAACGATTCTAGTTTGCTTTAAAAAACAAACAAAATTGAACATTCTTGTAGTATGCACTGGTGGTAAGATTTCGTTGCCGGAGACCGTCTAGGTAGGTACCTCCCAAGCTCCTATTCCTATCGACAAACAGTAATATGCTAATATCACTATGTTCCGGTTTGAAGGGTGCTGTATGCTAGTAAAATTACTGGGGTAACAAGACTTAAAAGCTTACGTTTCAAGGTGACGACAGTATGATGTGTATACCATCATAACCAGCGTTATGTTGTGGGCAAGCGTATCACTTACCATCAGGTTAACGCTTTGCTTGTCTAATAACCTCGTAAAAAAACATTATATTGAAACGTGTTCACCGAAAATATCATACTCATTTATTTCTGATTTTCTTATTCAATCGATACTGTAACCCACTAAGTATCATCATTATCATCAGCTGCCGATAGAATCCCACCGCTGGACGTTAGCGTAATATCGCATAATAACCTGTGACAACTTTCAACCCTTATCGTTAAATAGATGAGCTCATATATCAGCTGCGAAACAGCAGTTTTTATTACGAAGCTACGAGACGAGTTACGCGATCACCTGATAGTAAGTGATACGCTCGTCCATAACAACGTGGTTTATATTTATTCCGTTTACCACATGGAGTGAGACATTAAATAAAACCTAATTAAATACTTTTTAATTAATCAAATTTAACTAGCCGAAACATTTTGATTCTATCGATACTTTTGAGATAAACATTTATTTTATATTTTTAATAGAATATATTTAATATTAGATGTCGTATTTACACACGGAGATTTTACAACAATAATATAAGCTACGAATTACTAAAAAGAGGCATATTAATTATATCAAGCTACGAAATAGCTAATATCGTTATTCGGAACTGAAAGATTTTATTAGCGCAGGTTTTACTGCAATTTTTTAATTTTCACGTGGCATTTGCAGGAGAAAAGCTAGTTACAAATGAAAGAATTATTAATATTTTACATGATAGTCGCATTAGCTTAAAACATCGACAAATCTCTGAAAAACAAGGAATAGTAAACGATGCTGCCCACATCACTTACCAGCGACTCCTGGCTATGCTCTGGGCAGTGCACTGTTGAGCTTACTCACTCCAACCCCTTCTATATTTTGGTAAATATTTTTCTTCTATGTTCGATGAAAATTATTGTAGCTACGTTCGAAAATATTGGAAAAAAATTATTACGACATCACAACTTATTAAAAAAGAAATATTTCCTAATAATTATGCTCTATATAGGCGATTTGTTATTTATTATTGTAGTATAAAGAAAACCGACGCCCGCACTCAGTCCCGTCTCCGCGTCAAAACTAACCGAGGTACTTTATAGCGACGGAATTGCAGTCCCGATACTATTGAAAAAAAATCTTTTCTTCTGTTACACATAAAAAACTATTAAGTCTTGAAAAACATACACATAAATAGAAATAATAATTAATGTTATAAGTTACTACTAGATTACATAGAAATAATGAAAAACATGTAAGGAAATAGTTGTTTATAAACCGACCAGCTAAAATTTGGCTGCGTATAAAAACCTATTGCTTTATTTAATTTCGTCGTGGATGCGCGCGCACTATGTTGATAATCTAAGTAACTTCGATTTGGCAGCAGACTCTCATGTTTTACAATATTTAACTTTAAACCTTAGAAATGACGGTTTGTTTTGCTCAGGCAATTATTTCAAAAATAAATTATAACACTTAAAAACTTTTGATATAGGTGGTATATGAATTTAGTTAACGATAGATTTACTAATAAAATTTAAAATAGGTTAGGTTAGGTTAGAATCGATTTTCTTGCAATGAAGATTTGTGTTAATAACAGATCATACATCATTAAATAATAAATTCTTTCTGCGAACAAAACAATTTTCACCATTGTTCTGAAATATTTATGTTTAATAATTCGCATAAGTTACACACTTAACAACATTTTGATTTAAGTTATTATTATTTCAGCCTCTAAAAATTTTTTACAACAAAAAATTGTCATTTAAATTAATTTAATCGATGTTATCATCGGTATCGATGTTTCGCCAATGTAACCACCGCAGCACTCAAATTGTCATAAATAAATAAAGATGATTGCTTGTAATTGCGCCGCGTAATATTAAATAAACATTACTTGAAGGTGTTAAATAAAAAATAAATCTCGATTAGTATAAAATGAGCGGTCCCAACGGTATGCTGTACGGTGGCGATGAGATAGGCGCTTTGGTATTTGATCCCGGGCATCATTCGCTGCGTGTTGGTTATGCTCAGGAAGACACACCGAAAGCCGATATCCCCGCCGTGATCGGCGTCGGGCCCTCTACACACATTCCCGAACCCGAGGAGAAAGTTCCCGATGGCACCATCACACAAAGTGGTCAGTGTTCACACGTCTTCTCGTTACATACGAGCGCGCTATCTATGCTGGAAGATGATAGTGATCACACGGGCGTACGACAACGCTCTGTCAATCGACATTCAGTAATCTTCGATCGTTTCAATAGCTTAGATAAATACGACTACATGGATTACAGTTCACAATCTCACCTCCACACAATTTCAGTAATGATGAAACATGCTCAAAAAAGAGTGAAACGCATCTACTTGGTTAATGCGGTCTACCACCCATACCACTTAACACCAGGTGGAATTGTGGTCATTAATCTTTATAGATTAGAAAGACAGCACCTGAAATAGGATGGCTCTTATGAGTAGTCCCATCATTACAGAGGGAATAGAATGAATAATGCCAATAAATTGTAACTCTTTATAATTGTCATTGTAAAAGTCATATATTGTAATAGTCATACAATGACATATAATTGTCATTGTAAAAGTCCAAGACTCTTGTGCAAAGTGAATTTAGCAGCCCTCCCACCTGTTATCTATGATAGGTCTGTTATTTCTTTTAGTTCAAACATTAAGAATCTTGCTTTGAATATTGATTCTACGTTCACTTGGCAAACCCATATAACATATGTTTTCAACAAAGTAGTTGGTATCTTGCGGTCTCTTTATCAATTTAAAAATTTCCTTTCTCCTCCTGTCAAGACGTTGCTGGTTCAGGCTCTTATTCTTCCGATTATTGATTATGGTGATGTGTGGTTCTTTGATCTCAATGCTGACAAACTCAATAAACTTGATCCTCTACTCAATAACTGTATCAGATTTATTTTTAATCTTCAAAAATTCGACCACATATCTTCCTATCGCTCTAAGCTGCACTGGTTGCCAATACTACAGCGTTGTTCCGTACGGGCCTTGTGTATGCTTTATTCTCTACTGCACAATTCTAATTCTCCCACCTATCTTTCCTCCCTCTTTCAATATCTTTGCAGCAATCATGACAAAAATCTCCGATCTTCTAATAACACTCTCCTACTTTGTCCTTCCCATAGATCTTCCTTCGTCCACTCTTCTTTCAATATCCAGACTGTTCTTCTCTGGAACGCTCTTCCTTTAGAGATCAGATTGTCCAAAACAAGGGATATTTTTAAGCACAGGGTCCGCGAGTTTTACCTAAAGCAACTGGCAGATTCCTAATATTTATAAGCATTTATATGTTATGTATGATATAATCTTTCAGTAAAATTTATTTATTTTTGTTGTAGGTGTTCTATTGTTATGCATATTCATGCTCTCTAGTATATATATGTTCATCTATATTTGCAAGTGTGTATTTATATGTATTTGAATATATGTATGTATGTGTGTATGTATGTAAGTATGTATGAATTGTGTGTACTTATTTATATTTTTATTGTTTCTATAACAGTCTTTTTCCTCTTTCTATTTGTCTTTTCGCACCTATCCATTTGCTGTTGTAACGGCCAAAGGTTGACTAGTAGCGAATGCCATATGGCATTAAGTCCGCCTGTGTACTTATTGTTTTGTGCATGAAGCAGTATAAATAAATAATTATAATAATAATTATATATAATAATTATAATTCTTTTAATAAAATGTTCTGCCAATAGATAATATCATCTGTATTTGTTGTCAGTAATTTCTTCTACATCATATTTTATTTAAAGTACTTCATAAACAGTTTATATAAATTTGCAATACATGGTAAAATTAAGTAGTACCAGTGAGTTTACTCAGAGATTCAGATCATAGTAAAACTATTATTAATATTACTATCACCAGTTATATAAATAGTTGTCAGAAATAATTAAGATATTTTTTACAGCTGCAAAAACTGGAAATGAACTCCGCCATTACATAGACGTCACCGAAATACATGTACCGAGACCTGCAATGGAAATACAGACCTACATGAAGGATGGACAGGTGGACAATTGGGACCTCTTTGAGAAAATGTTAGACTACTGCTACTCAAAGGTATTGTTACAAATATAACATATAATCAAAAGTGAGGTTTGATATTGAAACATATAAACCATTGTTTATTTTTATTTTATAAAGCCAACAAGGAAAAATATGACATTCACCTGATGATAAGCGATAGACCTGCATACAATGTGGCACTAGTTTAGACGATATACACTACATAGTTCCAGTAGCCTCAGGACATAAAATGATAAGTCTCATTACTGCTGTACTTTCACCGCCTACTGCCACCCTTTCAAGTATAGCGTGCTCATGTGCTTAATGCTTTTCTAAGGTCTAATCAATATTTTCATATAACATCTTAGATTCTTCCTTACTAGTGACTGCAAATGACTATTAACAACTTATTGGTTATTGTTATAATTTACCTTTATTAATGTCATCATTACTTACTGTTGTGATTAAGTTTATTTCTAAGATCATGTATTCTTCTCACATGTGGGGATTTAAGTGTACCATTTATACTCCGCTATTAAATTTTGTTACCAACTTTCTGTGGAAAATGTTGTTGATTATGTATTTGCCTAAACTTTGTTAACTCAAATTGTATATAAGGTATATATACAAATGTTTGTCTCAATAAACAAAATTAAAAAAACTTTTTAAAACCATGAACCAATAATCTAGGTTAAACTGATTTCGGTCATATTGATTACAAATCCAAGGGTTTACATAATTTGAAAAGTTCCTGCACAATGTGTTAGTGAAGGGAAAAATGAATATTATGGTGAAATTAACCAGTACATTAACAGTAATTCACAATTTAATAATATGTATTGTGATATCTTGGGCAGGTGATCCGATCACCGTCTGAACACCACCCAGCTCTGTTCACGGAGGCGGTCTGGACGACGCGGCCGGCGCGCGAAAAGCTGGCAGAGCTGCTGTTTGAGAAGTACCAAGCTCCGGCATTCTTCCTTGTGAAGAATGCCGTGCTGGCGGCCTTCGCCAACGGAAAGTCCACGGCTCTCGTGGTAGACGCCGGTGCCAGCCAAACCTCCGCTGTCCCCGTTATTGACGGGTGATTGTTACTTATACATATGGAAGATCATAGCGAATGTGTATCTTCCTTGCCGTACCACCAGATATCCTAAATACTATAAAACTTAAATAACTAAGAGCTAGTAACTATTTGTGTGTTACACTGGCAGCTCACACACAGCAGGTATTTGTAGTAGCTTAAGGAAACCAGCTCAGAGAAGTAGAGCAGAGAGGAACTCATATAATGTGTTATAAATTATTTATAGATTTACTACAAATTGGGAAATTGACTTGGTTCTCATAAATTTTTCTTCCCCTTTCATAATACAAGCCGGATTTTTTTTTTCTGCTTTATCTTATTTTTTTTATTATATAGCTTTATCACTGAACATAATACTAAATAACTTAATGCCTAAAAGCTGATTGTGTTAAACGAAATCTTATTGACAGCAGGCTGTCACATCATCTACATATGTAATTTAAACTTAGTAATTTATAATTTTTTTTCGCAAAATGGTAAAATTATTATGGGCATACACATGAAGTAATAAAGTTTAGTTTAATGAAAGCCTTCGCCCCTCCTCGTTGACTCTATCGTTGGCCAACGAGACGAGTCAACTGCTATCCCCTATGGGGCGGTACTGCAGCGGTCTGCTGGTGTTGCAGGTACGCGATAGTGAGCGCGGCGGTGCGCTCCTTCGTCGGCGGCGATCACCTCGCCGTGCAGGCCAAGAACATGCTCAACAGCA
Source organism: Pachliopta kotzebuea (assembly GCA_018246255.1). Classification (NCBI taxonomy): domain Eukaryota; kingdom Metazoa; phylum Arthropoda; class Insecta; order Lepidoptera; family Papilionidae; genus Pachliopta; species Pachliopta kotzebuea. Next base: position 3,463 of record DWLS01004708.1, on the reverse strand, counting down.
TGCACATACAGATGCTCCCCGTCTACAGCATACAGGTGCACACACATTCATATACAATTTCTTCTAAAAGATTTTTGATATGGTCAGTTTAGTTGCTCGTTGGCGGATTTCTGTGTAACAAATGTTTCTGTATAATTTTGTAACAAATGTTTTCCAGAGCAAGGAGGTGATAAGGGAGCGAGAGCGCGCGCGGTACACCCTCAAGAGCCTGCCCGCCGGCCTCGCGCCCTCGTGGCAGCAGTACATGCTGAAGCGGCAGTACGAGGATTTCTGCCACTGCGTCGCTCAGGTGCGTACATCCACACACGGTCGCGACCTTCGCTCATCTCGACTAAATCTGTTTAACACTAGTCCGTGCGCCTGCGCAGGTGTCGGAGAGTCCGTACGAAGAGCGCGCGGCCGCGTCGGTGCCGGGCGTGCACTACGAGTTCCCCGGAGGATACCACCAGGACTTCGGCCCCGAGAGGTTCAAGTTAACCGAGTGCCTCTTCGAGCAAAACCTCGGCGCGCCGCATCTGGGTGAGCGTCTGCCATAAATAGTCGCCGACACATATGGTTTATTTCCCGCTCCCGCTTGGTTTCTACCTTATCGTTGCAAGTGACGGTGACCTTTACTTACTATTAACTTGTGCATCTCCGTGTGTGTGCAGTGTGCTCGGCGGCGGCGGCGTGCGACGCGGACGCGCGGCCCGCGCTGTGGGGCGCGGTGGTGGCGTGCGGCGGGCTCAGCAACCTGGGCGGGTGGCTGGAGCGAGTGACGCGGGAGCTGGCGGCGCGCGCGCCCTCCTCGCACCGACTCAAGACGCACGCGGCACCCTCGCCTCCGGAGAGACGCTTCGCGGCCTGGCTCGGTAAGGCCGCGTGCACAAGGTTCCACACCGGACCTGTTGTTGTCGGAGTCCAGTAAATAACACGCCCCGACTGATGAACTCGCCGCTGAAGGCCTTTTTTTTATTGGTTTACCACGATCCCACCTGGTGTTAAGTGGTGATGTGGTCTATGATGGTAAAGCGCATTAACCTGATAAGTGGCTATTCACTCTTTGAAGACGTCCAAATCGTAATTGGACGGGAACACTGACGCCGGCAAGTTGTTCCACTTCTTAGCTGTTCTTATTAAAAACGAGGAGCTAAACCTCTTTGTGCGTATACTGGGGATGTCCACAACATAAAGATGGAGTCTCGCCGTGCTCCTTATTGAAAATCCATTGCGGCGGAGTTTTCTTCGAGTCCGTTTTAATCTCAATCATAAAAAAAAATACCGGATTAATATGTGCAATAAATTTGTATGTTATTGTTCACAGGGGGCTCGATCTTGGCTTCGATCGGCTCGTTCCAGCAGATGTGGATATCATCGCAGGAGTACGACGAGGGCGGCAAGGGGCAGCTGGAGAGGAAGTGCCCCTAGCGCGCCGTCGCCACACCCACCGCTAGATATACCCAACACACAATGCTACGTTAATATATGAATAACACATATGACGGTGGTTGTCCTCCAGTCGAATGACCTGTAGTTTGTTATTAGAAGAAACCTATAGCTGGAGAGTGTGGCAGCTCATCATCGGTTCAACAGTTTAGAAACCGCTATGATAGTCTACGTATGTCAGCCACGTAAATGTATCGATAAGCAGCGTGTGTGTGCGCCGCCGCCGGCGCAGGGCGACTACTCCTTTATTTGTTCGACTTGGAGGGGGCCGTGAAATTGGCGCCGCGGAATATTGATAGATTGATCCCCGGCGGTGGGAATGCAGTGAATAATTTGAGACATTTGAATAATTCCGATTGAAAGTGCATTTGTTACTGATGACGATTTACCTCGTGCAACGAGGACAAGACTGCAGTTGCACTTTGATGTATTAGTGTACCCGTACGTGTGTATGTGTGTGTGGCCGCTGCGCGAATGCACATTGTTTCAATAAATATAATTTACTATTGTATAGACATGGGCAACATTAATAATTAATGGAAAATTAAAAGTTTTTTATTTGTGTGTGCGACACGATACAGGCTTTAGTTAGAGGCACAGTGCATCTGTTAGAGGTGTCGGCGGAACGCGGTCGCAGCCACCTGCAGCTTTAGTCAAATTTTTGCTGCTCTCACACATAGTATTTGGAACACACAAAAACAAATTTAGGAAGGAATCAACTAAGGAATCCCAGGTCCTCACCTAGCATCTATTCATAAATAGACACTACGGCAGCCACCCTCGCCAGTGGACTACCAGTAACAACATCCCAGTTGCATTGTTTGCAAAAGTGTTGCCGCGTAACGCTGCAGCTTACTGGCGGAACCGGAGCACGAATAAGGAAACGGACTTCGCCTTAAAAATATATTTATTTAAATTATATAAATAAGTAAACGGGGGACATCGCACGCTGCGATACTGGCGGTGAGGTTGACGGCGGCGGTGATCAGCACGGGTCGGCGCCGTGCTCCTGCTGTATGTGCCGTTTGAAGAGAGCGCGCGAGGCGGTCTCGTAGCCGCACGCGCCGCACACCAGCACGTCCGCCGCCTCCACCTCCGCACTGTCCAGGTACACCTTGTCTGGAAGGTTACTTCCGCTAGAGGCGGCGCTCTCCCACCAGAGACATCCGGGTATATTTCATGACATGTATCGAGACGACAAACGCAATGTTGCGCTGCAGAAATATAATCCACCTCACTTGGTAATGGTTTGGATCGTCACTCACTATCAGGTGAACACTCGGCCGTCACGTCGCTACGTTGTACAAAACACTGCGAGACAGCAGACATATCTAAACACATGTACCGCTTTAAGAAAATAATTTAAATACAACTCACTGCTCGGGGAGTTGTCCACTGCATGCTTCTCCTGCACGTGCCGCATCAGCTGCGCATCACATCCAAGGATTAATGGCAGTTCATTAACACCACGCGAAGCGCCGCGTCCGCAGACGAGTGACGCGGCGCTTCGCGTGACTCGGACGTGCATCATGTTAAACAAATAGCGAATAATAAGTGAGTGAGGAGCCCGCGGCGATGGTGGACATACCCTGGGTTAAGCCCGGCAAGTGTCTCAGCATATACATTCTAATTGACAGTCACAGGATGTCACTAATATTGAAATAATTCCTCACATAGAACCTTGGAATATATATATATTCATATCGTCAATATTTCTCGAAGCGATCCCCTGTCGGGAGGTATATATTCTCTGATGTTAGCGCTGATGTCTTTTGTGATGTATACAGCTTATCTGATACTGGGTGCGCGGACCGCGGCCTGTTAATCAAAACCTAATCTAATGTTGCTGTAGCTCTAGGGTATAAACTAAACAATAAGTATGAGTACAGTCCAAATCCAGGGGATGGTAGGAGTGGCAAGGGTTACCTGTGTATGTGTGCAGCCGCGGAAAGGGCAGCGCGCACACTGCAGCGTGTTGGTGGAGGAGCGCCAGCCGCCGCGCCCCCGGCCGCCGCCCGCGCCGCCCCCGCCGCTGTGC
>DWLS01004707.1:0-13595 GCA_018246255.1 Pachliopta kotzebuea | reverse complement strand
CCTTTAAAATAAATATTTATCAGTACATTTAGATGTGTTGTGAGACAACTTTACAAATTTTAGAGTAACCAAAACTGTAACCGTTGCTAAAAAGTCATACTTTTTGGCGAAAATTATTGTACTGGTGATATTTTCGCATACATAATATCCCAAAGATTAATCAAGTTATAGCATAGCATACATTATAAACAATGTTTCTTTTAAACTATGTTCGACAAACACGGCAAAAGTGCAAAAGCCTTCTCTTGATGAGCTGCATCTAGTAATGAATTGGTATAGGATAATGATAAGATGAAGAACTTTTAAGAAAAACTTTTACGATTTTATTTCGATCTTCTAATAATATAACCTTAAAATTGCTACAAGATTTTCGTCTTATATTTTGTATAGTCCAGGTATGTGAAGAATTATCTTTTATTCTTATGGTGCAAAAGAAAAACGTGTACCTATTCGCGGAACAAAAGAAATACCTGGGGGATAAACATTGGAGTATAAGGGCATTTTAATGGCCCTCTCTCGAGCATTTCTTCTATAGATATTTCTTATTATTGTTTATCCAAATATTTAATTAACATAAACATGAGCTTTGTAAAAATATTGCACAAACATTTTATTATTGTTGTCTTAAAAATAATTTTAAAATTGTATAATATTACAATATGTATCGGTTTCACCAATCAGTAGCCGAATTGATACACAATCTACATGATTTGACGACTGCATATGGGAACAGGGGGTTTTTGTAAATAATTTGTCATCACATAGATCGAGCTTTCGAAAGTAAAGTATAAAAAGAGTTAAACAGTATAATATATGGGAATATTGAATGACCCATGTGAAATATTAAAGCGGCTATGTTATTTTAGCTGAAGTTGTCGGCTAAGTATCAAGTATGGCTCTTTTGTTTCTTGAAGCATTGTTCCCCCGCCCTCGATCCACTGTGTGTAAAGTTGTAGCCAAGTCCGCCGATTGTGGAAAGTTTTGTTGAAATCAGACGAGTTACGTCGAATTTCTTGAGGCTTTTCACTTTCTAAGTTGGCTGTTGCGTGACGTTGGTTCGACCTCAACTTTGTTGTTTATTAGCCGATTGGTACGAACAGTCAGAAGAGTTTATGGGAACTTTTTAAATTACACACATAACATTTGCTAGTTAAAAAAGTGTAAAATTAAAATAGATAAGTATCTATTACCAAACAAATACCACTCACGAAATCATATAACATTGATAAAAGTATTTTTTATGTCAAGCAGTTTACAAACAAATATCGCGTTAGTCCTCGATTAGGGAATTGTAATAAAAATATTTATATTTTCCATAGGTTTGTAGCAATGTGGTTTAAATACCACTAGAGCAACGTTTTCTAGTAAATAATTTGAACCTATTAAGGCGACAAGCAGGACAAAAATTAATCACTTGAAGTACACTTAAAGGCGTCTAATACTCGTCGGAGTAAATTGCTCGTCGCCGCGCCCCGCGGACAATGTGATTATTATAGCAATGGGCCAAGATAGAGTTGTCGTTTTTCCTTCATATTGTTGTGTAACTGTGTAATCGGTACGATGTTAACAGATTTTTTCAATATTTTCTAAGTGACGTCACATTTTTTAACATTAACCTTGATTTCTACGATTTGCTTTTTGTAAATATCTTTACAAAATTCTTAAGTAAAGCCTTTTGTAACTTATCGTTAAATTAAACAAAAGGTAAAGTATTATGATTGTTGTTAATAAACAAATGACATTTTTTTCAATAATCAATTATTATATTAAATTTAGCGTTATACAAAGCAGCTGTTAGATTTTACAAAAATATCCTAAGTGACACGATCTAAATATACTATCTCAGAAATAACCTATAAGGCGATAAAAGCGATTTTTAAAATTAATTTGTAAAAGTCGCTTTTATCACCCTATAGCTTATTTCTGAGAAAATTTAATGTTAAATTTTGAGATTATTTAAATCTTTTTTGTTCGCCGATAGTCTCAAAATAACAGAACAAGTTGAAGTTCAAGACAAATCACCAGCGCGATATGGCGTCAGGCGTCATCTGTCACTATCGCAACTGTCAAACTATGCTGGATAAATCGATCACGCGCAAACTAATTTCAAAGTTGCGACGACAAGTTGGTCAACTTGCACGAGCAAGGGGCGGACACATTAGACGCATAGTTTTTAAATGCAACCCCTTTTTATTAAATTCGTCACATGTTACAACGTATTCTAAGAGACCTCGAGAGATCATAGATAATATTTCTCTACATATTCCCCTGCTAAATATTATATTTAGACGTTTAAGCGAACCCGGTCCTGGATCCAATCAGCACAAGACCATATTTTGGCGATTACATTACAACATACTTCTGTCCAGCAGTGAATATCCATCACTTGAAATGATGACATCTGCTCTTCAAGAATAAATTTTCTGTTATATCACTGCGTTTTGTTTTCGTAAAGAAGATTTAATTTTGCTTCCTATTATTTTCAAATAATTAATCAGATAAAATCATCAACGAAATTGTTATTGATTCAAGGTCTCTTTCTAGTTTATAAAAAAAAAATCAATCTAGTTACTATGAGAGGACGATGGAGATGTAAGATTTTCTACACGATTATAATAACATATAGCAATGAATTTTATCGTGTTCAAAAATAAGAAGCGTTTTTTATGAGCGCAATAAGAAAAACAACGATTATTTATATTTTATACCCTCTTGCGACTCGGCAAGGCTCCTTGTGTAAAGGTCCAGTGAATCTCGGGTACGTCGATGTTTGCCAAAGGATATCCCGGACAAACGAGCCCTGGGCTGGCGATCTCGGGATCACGGGCGCATTACGGACAACAATAGCGATGGAAACAGTCTGATATTACGATGTATTTCATCGTTGTTACGCACATCATGCAGCTTGTTTTTGTTACCAATGCCTTGAACTTTGACAAATTTTCATTGTTTTTATTAAATATCTCAGGTCTTTTTAATGATATATAATATCTTTTCTTTTCTCTGTTATGTACTTTGAAAAGGAAGAAAATCACTATAAACAATTTTTCTTATATAATTTCATATTTAGTCTGGCAATTATTACTACTACTGTTTATTTTTAATCAATTTCGTATTACTGTTAGTATTAAAGGAATCCATTATTTTTATCTAAACATAGTGAGACATTTAAAATTTCATAACAAAGATACATCTGATTATATTTAAGATAATTTAGTCCTTTTTAAATTTAATTCGTGTGTTCGTTTTAGTCGTAGTTATTAAAGTATCTTGTATATTGATGATGGTAGTAGTCTATTGTCGAAGACGGTCTACGTCAGTGTTTCCCAAGGTGGGGCGATAGCCTCACTGGGGAGAAATTTTGTCATTAAGAGATTAGTTTAAAACATTTTTTTGTTTTTTTTTTGTTTTTGTGGGGCATTGAATAAAATCACAAGGTCGGAGGGGGACATAGAATATTCCTTATTAGTTGGACATGGGACAAAGAAGGATGGGAAACAATGGTCTAGGTCGTTACTATTACAGTTATTTCTGCCGTCAAATCCGTAAAATTTAGATAATTAAATAAAAAATCGATGTCTGAAGTCATAAGAAAGTGAATTTTAACCATTACTGATATATCGTACGTACGTAAAGCGAGTCCAGTAAGCCCAACAATTAAGACACTTGACCCTACTGTGGAAGGTGATCTAATGCACGAAATGAGGGTCAATGAAGTGCGGGTCAAAAGGCGTATTCAATATATACTTGTGTATGTGTCTACGTGTCCAATAACTACATACGTAGTAGATGCCCCTCGATATTAGATTCTTCATAGTAAACTTTACAATGAAGATAGCAGTTATATCTTTAACGAAAAGCTTCGTTAAATAATATAAACAAATGTTTTTAACGCTATTTTAAAATCTTCCATATATCCATTTTCATCATATAAAGTAACAAAAAATATTGTTTGAATTAATTACTGCTACAGATATAGTTTGTTCATATAATAAAATTAGACAAAAAGAATGTCTAAGAATAATGAACGAGTAAGTATTAATTTTTAAAATGGTTAGCATTTTCGTACATTATTTTCTTATTCATTATTTATAAAATTAATAGTAGATAAAGCTATATCTCAGTCAACAAAATAAAAACGTCGTACTAAGTGTATTTAGAAAAAAAGTATACCTTAATGTTAATGATTGTTTATTTTTTTGTTTCAGGTAATACATATTTTAGCTTCTGGTTTATGAGGTGGGGCGAGCAGGCAAGGAAGAAAGTTAAAAACATCGCAAAATGTTCATCATTAATTCAGAGTTTAAACAATTTATTCACGTAGACCGTCTAAGTAGGGGGTAGAGCACCGCAAGCCAAACGTAAGTGTGCAAACGTTACTGTATTCTGGTTTGAACAGCGCTGTAGCTGAAATTACCGAGGTAATGAGATTATATCTTGTGTGATAAAGCGAGAAGTGTATTTCAATATAGGTTATCATTGTATTCGCTACATTGGTATAAGAAGACTTGTTACTTACCTTCAGATGCACACGTGGTGGGTGACCTCCTATGGAATAAAAAAAATTACGTTATATAATAATAACTATAACCAAATACCAATAAGAAGACCTATTTTAAATCGCCTCAAAGCCTCAATGGATAAGTAAATCGCAATCATAGCACCAAAACCAGATTTTTTTACGGAAAATATTTGTATTTTATAGTATATTTTCAAAATTACAAGTACAAAGAGAAGAAAGCCAAATATTCTGTTTGTTTTTAAAAGATGCGTATTTTTTTTAGCTGTAGATCAAAACAGCGATCTTCTCCCTTGAGCCGAGAATATTAAAATATCTATCTTTAGGGAACGAAAATACACGATGTAAGAAAAGATGAGGCGAGCACAATTTTGTCGATTCGATGTCCCCAATTCGTTTGCTGAATTCTTAATGGCGCCTCGGGGTCGGCTCCGTTTCGTAATCGCGCCATTTTAGTATTTAATCCGCGTATTCCCGTCTGCACTCTCGGAGATGACACTACGCACACACCGACACACACACTCGTCCCGCACATGTAACAAGGACTCATTAGGGGTTTGTGAATAAATATAACATTTATTATATAAACTCAAAAGTAAATTACTAGTTTTTGTACATAAACAAATAACACCAAAAATTTATTATAAAAGAATTGTTTCAGACTTCTTATTTTAGCAAGCAACAAGGTCAGTATATAAATTTAAATGAACTCCAATTAAACACCGATGGCCGATGACCGATATAAATGTAAAATTATGAAATTAAAAAAAATTAGGAAACCAACGAAAATATAAGTAAATGAAAATCTAATAAATTCTCTTCTTTCTTCTTCTATAACACGATATTAATAAATTATAAAACCATAGTAAAGGGGAAATTGGTTATTGACCTTATATGGTAAAAAGGTATATTTGAAAACTTACACAACAATGTTACTAATACATACTAAGTTAAATTTAAAGATGGGACTCGATGACTTTGATAGTAACCATATTAATTTATCTAAAAACCATTGTAATTTAACATCCTTTTGATTTCTATTCAATCATTTATAAACTACGAATTTATTTTTAGTATTGTTAGAAATAAATTTATTTCTACAATAACGCAAACAGTAATGACGTAGACGGTCAAATATCATGGAATAAGAAATAAAGTTTTAATTTGCCCTCGTAAATCTTGGACAATTTGATGGTTTACCGTGAATTCCTAATTCCCTCCGTCCCGTGTAATTGATCTGCGCCGTCTCTACGAGATTATTTCGTTCTGACTGGATCCTATCCCCGTCTTTGTTTTATTGCCCACCCTGCGGCGGTCCCGTGGATTTACCGACGCTAACAAAAATGTCGTACTATTCGTTCCTGGAGTTTGCTTTGTAACGTCTACTACAAAGGTCAACATACAAAACCTTAAAAAAGTTTCGATTCTTTTATGAAAGTTTACAGAGTACTTTTTGATAGTAATGAATCTTCTTTTCATTCGAATTTCTACTGAGATTACTGCTATTGAAAAAAGTAGTCAAAGAACAGCCTTTTGAATATAATCTTCCTAACTTTACCAGTTGAGGAAGTTGGTGACTTAGGAGAATATTAATATCGTTGACACTGTTGATAACATACTTGCAAAAAAGTAACTTTCCTTTCCAATAAATCTGCAAGTTAGTATAAGTAATATCGGTCAAGTGCTTTCAAATGAGGGTAGGTGAGTTTTCGCCGGTATAGCGGTGTTTGGTTAATTAAGGTTGAGTATTTTTATCTGACCTGGCACGAAAATTTTTCTTAAAAAAATCATATCACAAAATTCATATTTTATAAGTCTGTACAAAATTAACTACTTGAATCTTTAAACATTCGTGAACTAGTATTTTCTATTTTTCGAATTGGTATAATTTTTACGTATATAAATAGAAAGGAAGGTTCATTAGTGTTTCACATGCTTCGTCACTTAAGTCATTTTCCTTAATTTCCTTTGAATTACACATACCATATAGTAGTAAATGAAGCAGCACAAAATTTATGTTTCAATATGGAATGGTGTAAGGTTGACAATACGAGATTAGAACAATTTATCTCTTGTTTCATTTAACAACAGTTTACTACCATAAAGTAATAAGAAAAACTTCTAAAAAAGCGACTGTAAATAAGTAAAATAACGAAGGTTGAATAGGTAACATTTTAATTCTGTTTTGTCTTTTTTCTTACTATATGTAAAATAATATTATTAGTATTTTAAAGCTTTTGACACAATTTTATCAAATAAAAATGTTTGTTAGTTAATTTTTAAATATTCAGTATTTTACAACCACTGCAAACGAAGCAATTCTGTAGTAGCTCTAAAGTAACATGTTCTAAGTTCGACTAAAGTTTCTATACAAATCTAATATGTATTTTCAAATTATAGAACTATTACTGCGTAATTGTAATACCAAATTGTTAGGTAAACACGTAATGGAATTGCCGTAATCGGGCCTATCCATCAATCATTTTGTGGATCGTTGGTTCTAACCCCTTGAGGTTTCCTTTATTTTGATAACATGAATAGGAACAATTGTATTTGAGGCCGAATTCAAAGTTGTGTCAATTGAATTAATTCTATGGCTCCGTTCAGCCCTCCGCGGTCGATGTAAAGTTTGGTATTCCGTTAGCGGACCTCCCTTTTAGGGATTTAGTTACCCTCTTACTTAACGATATATTTTTACAGATCATTTATATTTATTTTAATATATAGTTTTCAAGTAACTTAATTCAATTGATTTTTTTAACAAAAGTGTAATAAATTAATACCAATATGCTTATAAATAAAAAAAAACTGGTAACCAAAAATGTTCATACAACAATTCAAATACAGATTGTAAAAACGTACAAGGTTGTAAAGGTCTTAACGACATATCAAACTTTACAAGAATTACGTTATCTTAGTGACAAATTGCGTATTTCCAATAAGTACAAGCGATTTTTATTCCGAAATGATCAATAAACCTACAGTACCTTAGAGCGCCCGACGGTTTTCATGAATTATTGCCACGGAGGGTTTATCCAAGATAAAATTAAATTTGCCTGCTCGTTGAAATTACACTCGCTGAATTACCGGTCATTGTGAGTCTGAGTCCGTTGCCGATATCTCGATTATTCCCCATTATGTCTACTACGATGAATATTGAAATTAAATTCAACTCCATTTCTCTTGCTTGTCTGATGAATTTTACCACGATTTAAGATAAGCTATCTGTATATTTAGTCTCTAATGTACAGAATGAACGAAAGAACAACGTAATTTTTTTAATTTGTAGCTGTTAATTGATAACTGCGTTTAACCACTTCTTCAGGTAGATTATAAAGTTATTAAGAAATTAGTATGCCGAATCAGATATAGAAATAAATAAGGTATTTCAGTCATTATGGGATTTAATACGGCGCAATGCCAGACAGAAAAATTTGGAGCAGGAAATGCAACTAAATTTCAACAATTTCTTTATATATGAAGCGTGATTAGAAATCTTACGTTTCGTTTGATCATTTATAGAGAAGGAGAAACTTATTTTCTTTTGCTGTAAATAGATTAAAAAGTATGTAGCTGGTCGCTGTGCGTCTTATGCAAATATACATTTATGTCTATTTTTATATGAAAAATTAACTGCAGTAAGTAATATCTATGCGTCTCTTATGTTTACTATTAAAAGTTTTTTTTTTCTAGAAATGTTAAACAGGTACTGAATATCATGAAAATTATCCCTGTTCTAGTGGTTTATTTTAAATAAAAAAATACCTACGAGATGAACATGACGTTCACCTGGTGGTAAGTAGCACGTTTCTTAATAACTTCACACTGGTTAAGATTGTACACACAGCATCACATTATGCTTGTCGCTTTAAGACATAAGGCGTTATTCCTGGATACCCCTGTAATTTCACTAGCATACAACACCCTTCAAACCAGAACACTGTAATGTTTGCATGATACTGTTTGTAGGCAGAAATAGAAGCTAAGCGGTCTCCGGCAGATCAAGCGGCAGTATAAATTACGGGGGGTGGTACATAATAAAAATATAAATTTATAAACAGTTTAACGCACTCGAAGTTACAAACACTGGAATTAGTTTCATGAAACTCGCGAATTATACGTTCAATTCCAAAGAAGTTTTCACAGTTGAGAGCAGCTGCGACAGTGAGCGGGAAGTTTAGTTAAGAGTCTCACTTATGGCGGGGCGGGCAGGTACACGAACGAGCGAGTACGTACCTACGTGCGGCTAAAACTGAGAGTAATGGGGGGAAATAAGTCGGCGCTCCTCGCGCCTAATTTGGCAACCCGACGCGCGGAATTTATGGGGGCGGGGGGTCTTTGCAGCTTGAAATATTCGAAGGCTCCACTCGACCGTGAGTTATGAATGAAACCCGTTAAAGAGCCCGGAAAATTTTTAACGTCACGCCGGGATTTGATGCGGAATGAGATGTACCAATGAAAATTCATTCTGTCCTCATCTTAATCCTCGTATTCTTGATGTTTTGTTGAATATTCCGCCTTTTACCGTTATTATATTTTTATATTATAGTCGTCGATGGACTACATACATTTGTATCGGTTTGTTCGTTTAATGATAGGAGTGAGTTTTTTTTTATATAAAAGCAGGAAAAATTATCAAACGCGTTTATTTGTTCATGTTATGTAACTAAGAAGTATGATGAGAAACAGTTTCAATACAAAAAATATTATTAATGATCGCGGCACAAAATCTAGGCGAGTTTTATTAAAAAAATTAGAACCAATCAGAGAAAAAAAAATCGTTTAATGGATGCTGCATAAGTAAGAGCAGTGCACGACCGCCTGCATTTAAATCTGTTTGATTTATGCGAAGCAATCGTTTCGCGCGGCGCCTGGCCTCCTCCTCTCCCTCTCCCTCCTGTGTCCGACTATGTGCCAAGAAATATAACGTTTTATGCGCCGCCTCTTCACTGAAATACGCAAAATATTTTGAGACGTGTACTATAAAATTCTTTGTGCTCACCACTTTGACTACAATCGGGGGTTGGTATTTTAAAGAGTTTCTTGTTATACAAAGGTTCTATTTAAAATATAAAGCTTTTTCGTAACATAAGATTAATTCAGTTTTTTTTAAAGTATTTCTTCCAAATTTTTACAAAATTGTAAAGAAAAGAGATATTTACAATTTTTAAGTTTGATTCAAAGCATATACTATTAGTAAGATAATTTTATAGTTATAGAAACCCGTGATCAAAGCTGAAGACGCAACCAACCGAAAAGGTTCGTGTTGAGGGAATAGGGTTTTCTACTATATGGTAGTAATTTGGTTTTGCGTACCCTAAAAGAAAAAATGAGAAAAGATAAAATCACTGTAGCTCCTTATCAAGAGGAAAGAATGGTAGAATCCCATGTAGTAAGTAAATTTTTTATTGCGAAAACTGACATAATAAATAGTTAAAAATGCTTCGCTTCTGTGAATATTAAAGAGACGATTGATGAAAAAAATAAAGTTTGTGTTTTTTCATAAAAATTGTTGATAATAAACTTGAAACAACTTATTAACACAGAAATCAATTATTTAGTAAAATCATACACGTAATTTGATTGCATGTATAACAAACGATGTCTCCGTGCGGAGTCCCCGTTTGTCCGCTAATTTTCATACTTAACGAGTAGTTGCATTATTAAAGTGTTCTTTGACGTGACAGCACTGCTTCGACCTCGCGCTCCTAGAAATCTTATTACAAATGAACTTAGTTCCTACAAAGATTTTAACATTTTTCCTATTTACAATGTCGATTTTTTTATTTCTTACGTTTCTATTAAAAAAATATTGTTATGGGAAAATCAAAATATTCTGATTTCTTTTAAAAAAAATTTTTTCATTAACTTCAATGCTGTATTATAATTTTAAATTGATTCTAAAAACCTTTAAAATATCAGGTGTTTATCTAAGTATACCTAAGGATATTCCGGATTGAAATATAACAAGCTTTGATAATGTAAGTACAGTGAAGAAATATTTTTGGTTATTTAAAATCTATGTCATTTTATTTATATTTTAAATTACAGCACTACATAATGTATACATATTAATCCCGTACTTAAAAGCTCGGAGGACTCTGGCAACAATAATATTTCTTCCCCCGCTCATGACAACTTGCTATTTTGAAACTGCCGCATTTATTCGTGACATGTTTACCCCATCTATCTCTGAACCGAGTTTTCATACTTCGCGTTGAGAGCAGGTGTCAAAACTGAGAGACGTTAGGCTAATGTATGCAGATTGCATCTTTTACGTACCACATAGCTAGCTGAGAGTCTAGCACGGTGAGCTCATGCATTAACCTATTAGCCTTACTTAATTTAATGCTTGAATACAATTTGAACTTTTAAAACACATTTAAAGCGCTCTGCTACATGAAATGGGTTACCTTGGCTCCTCTGCCAACGTCCGCCGGGGATGATAAGCTAAGTTTTGCAAGTGTGTTAACAGAACGTAAACATAACCCAAATCTCCAACCATTAATGTGTATATAAAATTTTAGATCACAATTTTACGTAACACCAATTCTAATACAGTTTTCTCCCCCTGTCCCCTCACTCTTCAAACAATATTAAAGTAGTGTGCAAAAACCTGCTGTCAATATACCTACCTTATCCGTTTGGGCAATAAAGTTATAACATTAACAATATCTTAAATGAAATTGACAACTTTGTCGTACTGTAGGTTACCTATCGGCGATAAAATATATAAATTCGATAAAATGTTTTATTATACGAGTAATATACGATCACAATACGGATACTCTTCAATGTTCACATTCAAATTTATTGCGTTCGTCTCCTTCAGTGGGCAATAAACGCATCCGCATCATACGTACGTACGTACGTACGTTTATCATGTTATTACTATGTTGTATTATTTGATGACAGGAAATGGGGTTATGTGAAATTATTCACACAAGAATTAGAAAATTCGTTAAATAAATCACTTTCTTAAGCCATATCGTTTATGTTCTTGGCATTTTTTTTATTCCATGAGGCGACGAGAAGAGCAAGCCGTTCAACTGATAGTAAATGATATGCTTGCCCATAATAATATGAAGCGGGTAAAGGTGGTACACACGGCACCATATTGCGCTTGTCGTCTTGAAACAAGGTCTCGTTACCCCAGAAATTTCGCTAGCATACAGTATCCGTCAAACCGAAACACAAAGTTTGCACTCTACAGTTTGCAGCTGCGGTACCTACCTAGACGGTCTCCGACAATAGAGGTCTGCCACCAATAACGCTTTCAGATATTAATTTATATGGATTATAATAAATAAATCTTTAAATAATTTATAAAATCTTAATAATATTTAACATTATTTTCAGTCATATTAAATATGAATTGCCGCATGAATGTTATTTTATAAAATGATATTTAAAACAGGATGAACAGCGCGTAGTCTAAGACGATATTTATCCAACTCTCTTCAACCATTTTCATTTTTCAATTTATTTTTATATTGCAATAATTATTATGTGACTTTTTAATAATATAGTTTAATTAATCTCGAATATGTACATGTGAAGTGAAGTGACTCAATTCACCGAGAACAACAGAAGCATGACAGGGTTGGGGAGACATCATGCCCCGATCGAAGTTTGCCTTTTTTAAATATTCAACAAGTGCCAGGACACTTTCGAGACTGTACGAAAGTTAAGACAGGCCGGTGCATATTTAAAGTTAAAGAAAGACGAGTAAAATAGAATTTGTAAGCATGCACGTTTAAGTGTCAACAAAATGGTCCGGTAGTTAAGTATAAATCTAAATAACTTCTGGCACACAAAATGTATACATTAGACAAAATATATTCATGATATTTATATATATCCAGAAGTGGACGTTCATCGGTTGAAATGATGATGATGATAACTATTCATTAAATTATTTTCGTGAAATTTATTTATCTATAAACAATATAAAAAATCATATTTATTGATTCTTCAAAACAAGATGAATTGGTAACTAAAATAAGTAACCAATCAATATATAGTGAGTGGTCTAGATAATAAATCTTCCAAATATTTATTTATTATAACATTTTTTATAATTATTGAACATTATTATTTCTGTATGGCTTACATAAAAGTACAATATAATGTCGTATACAAAAGCGGGTTTACAATTTATCTCAAGACAAATCCGACCACGCGTAAGACACCTGTCAAATGGCTCGACAGGCGCCGTCTTGTCTCGTCGCGGTAACCCCCGGCACCCGGACCCCGACCCGCGACCCCCGGCCCACGGGTAACTTGAATATTTCTAACGTAAATAGAATGTAATTAAAATTGAACGCTGATGGAAATTATGATGGGCTACATTTGTCGAGTAACGTAATTACTTTGTTAACACAAGCCATCAAAGTTGCTGAGAACTTTAGTACTCCGTGTTTATATAAAAAAGACCACATTTGGCACAGAAGAAAGCTATAATGTAAGAGCATAAAAACCTGCAGTTTATTCTTATTAAAAGAAATCTGCATTAAATATTGTTTACTCTCTCAAGGTTTTAGACTCGTGCAATGCAACATGAAACACAAATGCAGTAAATAAATACTAAGAAATCCTCTCAAAGAATCTATAAATTTTCATACTGTATGTTATACATACCTAAATGTAATTAGTGTACGTGTATTAAATTCCGTGGTCTCTTAATTATCATTATTCGAAAGCTGTTAAACTGCGAGCTCAATTTACCATTTCAATGTAAATTTGAAGACAGTGCAAACATATTAATTTGGGAAAACCATTTCCGAGGTTGTTACTTGTCTCATTTGCACAAAGGTTGCGTGGTTTCTCCGGGCCCGGCGCTGCGAAAGCGTTGCAATTTGTCCCGAGATAAATCTGGCCGCAGACAGATGCCTTCTACAGCGCTATGTATTTAGCGCTTCTTGGTACTTGATACATACACACTAACTTGGAATATGTCTCACGTATTGTGAAAAGTAGCTCGGAGTCCCAGCTGTGGGAACATTAAGCGGACGTCCTATTTTCGCTGTAATATAAATAAATACAAGGCTCAAAGCGAACTCTCATTAAAAATTTA
>DWLS01004706.1:0-13595 GCA_018246255.1 Pachliopta kotzebuea | reverse complement strand
ATATATATATATATATAATAGCTGTGCCGTCCATGGAGCAATGCAATACAGGATACAACTACACGATGAAGTAATCTTAAAAAATTATAATGAGTTTGATAATTGATTTTTATTGTGTTATAAGAAACCTTAAATGCTCAAATGAACGTACATGTTATCTCTATGTATTAAATCAAGCGTTCCTTAGTAAGCTCGGCAATGACTAACATTGGCTAAATACGGACGCAGAAAACGGCTTGATTGCACCCGGATCCATACAGGTTTCCTAGAAAATGAAGCTGATTGAGGAAACGCAGTTTTCTACTATATTTACGGAAGAGAAAGCCGGCGGGTGTCCGCCCAGGCTCGCCGCAATACGATAAATAGACATTTACGTATAGGTTTCCTATTTTTAAATGTATAGTTTGTAACCTTAAACAGAACATTGGTCAAACGGTATTACTTTAGCTAATCTTTTATCTTTCGATATAGAAATATTTAGTAATATTACTTTGACTACAATAAATACTGACATAAAAGTAATACAATAATAATAAATAAAAATAGTTAAACATACAGTGTTAACAGATATTATTAGCATTGAAATTATCTTTATCCGATCTTAGAATTGAGTACTTTTCTTACGAACCAAAACAAAGGTTTTAATTTTTTTTTATTTGACGAAGCAGCGAAACGAGCGAGGCTTTCACCTGATAGTAAGTGTCTTAAGTACGTTTGCTTATAACAATGTGGCACTTATTAAGATGTTATACACTGCAGTCGTCTTGAGATATAAAGTGTTACGTCTCATTACCCCATTAATTTCACTACTTACAACGCCCTTCACACCGGAACACATTAATGTTTGTACAGTACTGTTTGTCGGCTGCAATAGGAGTTGCGGTTACTTACCACCAGTCGAATTAGGTTCTCGGGTCATTAAAGCACATCGAGCAAGTCCTAGGTAAACGATAGGAGATCTCATATTTTCTAGAACTTTGAGGAAGTATTAAAACAGCCTCTTAGTTAAAGGCACTTACCCATACGGCAGAGAGGAATCCGAAACTTGCCCTTCTCTTGGGCCTTCTAAAGTATTAAAGGAGACAGCCAAAGACTAGATCTAAATAAATATTACCCTAGCTCCCTTTCTACTGATAATCATTAACGTAAATAACAAAATTACTGAGATATAACATCTTCGATCCCTAATAAGAAAAACAACAACTCTTAAATTACAAAAAAGTTAAAATAATTTCGGCATTAGATTTTATTAAATTTTGTATTTTAGTACTAAAGATATATTAGTCTAGGTTTATTCATAAATAACGAAGCTCAAATCGTCATCGGTTTAGCTTAACGTTCGTAATCAAATCAAGCGAGTATTCAAGTTATAAAACCTTTTAAATAAGTTAAATAGCAAATAGGCGAGCGTATATCGAGATGTCTAGATGCGTCGGCGCATATCCTGTCCTACTTTCTATATATAGCTAGGAGAGTCCCCAGCCAGCGATTGGTAGGTCCGCCATTAAATTCCCATGGGCTCGTTCCATGAATCACTTTGTATTATTGTTACTTTCTCTTTTAATATTAATATCAGCACTTGTGGATGTTTTACGTAGAAACTATAATTTTATTTTCTTCATCACGATATTTCTTTGCCAGATCGAATTTTTTAGATATAATTTATATCGGCTAAAACATTAAAGTTTGATATATTTTTGAGTTCCATATATTTTTAATTATACATCTGTTTAATTATTTGACTGCTTTAAATTAATAATGATGATAAAACGACTAATATAATCGATAAAAACTAATATTGGAGCACAAAAGTGAACATTTGTAACCTTGACATGGTAAAACAATTAAACATATCTTTTTGTCTATAATTACATAGCATTTTGTCTATGATTCTCACGGAGCTGTCAGTTTATAGCGGGAATTATTCGCACTGCGTGCGCCGCACATCCGTTTTGATGTGATTCTTAATTAGCAAGTGTCATTTCCATGTGAGCTGCAACGGAATGGATCACAATTACTCCCTGTTAATTGCGTGTATGTAAACAGCCCATTTAACGTTCCCACTGCTGTGGCTCGGGACCTCCTCTTACAAGAAGAGAGTTAAGGCTATCAATCACACCGGCGTAGTGATAGTTAAGCGATGGTTAATACTTAATTGACTTTCCAAGCGATATTTCTAATAATGTAAAGATAATATGCAGTGTTACAGATACAGCTGGATTGTGTTTGTAAGTAGTTTTATGTGTTTCGTTTAAATATAATACGTTAAAAGATTTAATTACATCTTTGGCGCAGTGATTAGTTGTTTGTTGTATTACGAAGATTCTGATCCGATTTGGCTGCTGACAAGAAAAGATGATGAGCCATAGTATTCCGAACGAGTCTCTCTATCAACAGTTTCATTGTTGTTTAAAACAATTTAAAATTATAGTTAGCCCATTGTAGCTAAAACAAAAATTGTCTTTCTCTATGAAATGTTCTATCTGTGTCTATGTTTAGTATGCTGTATTTTAAATTTATCTTAAATAATTTTTTGGAATGTAAATATCTAAGAATAAGTTTTTATATGTTCGGCAATGTCTGTAAACTGCTAATTGCATCTTTTCTTTGATCATTTTCTTCTAAGATAAAACATACAACAAATCTTAAACATTTCGAGAGGTTAGTTTTCAATTCGATTGATTTTTAATCTTTTTCGAATTTAAATGATTTTGTATTGTCTTTTTCTTTCTTTCTTCATTGACTTTACTAATTATAGTAAGGTATTATTATTGCTTTACTGTAGTTATTATTGCGGGACAGTCAATTTACATTTATCATCAGTTTGTAATAGAAGTGTATTTTGTATTAAATGCAACGGTATGTTTATCGATAGGTGACGTCAGTTTATTGAGTTTAGATGAATTGTACTCTGTGCGTAATCTAGATTATGTCATGGGATTACTAGAACTTGAATAATGGCATTTCACCGAGTTATCGCCGCTCATTGGTTAGGCGGTGCGCGGTCCCGTCGGCCAATCGCCGCTTAGAAAGCGATTCACGTTCGGAATCATTCCCTATGCTGGGCACTTTCCTCGTGCTGCGTGCACGTAACCTTGCCTGGAGACATGGTGTAGGTGCACTATGATTGCATTAATTCACAAAGTGCTGTGTTTATCTAAAAAAAAATATATTTAACTTTACAGGAGAGCTTTCCCGTGGGTGGATATCTACATAGCGTTCGGTAAATGCCTGCTTAAAACATGATATTCTAGATCACTAGTGGTAAGTCTGGTGTTGATGTCCGTCTGGGTAAGTAGCTTCAATCTTTCCCGGTAAACAGTAGTGTTTAAATATTATTATACTCTAAGTTGGTCGGCGTTGTAGCTAGGGATTTTAGGGTAGTAATGAGACATGTCTCCAGACGAAAGGTGCACGACCTTTTTGTGTAATTTTTTGAGCAGGCGTATCACTTAACATCTTGTGAACATTTCTGCACAGAATAATAAAAAGTCTACACGATAACAATTTGCACTTTGAGAAAAAACTTGTAAATCTTCTTTATCCCAATTATTTCACTTGATACAGTCTTTGAAATAGGATTGCAGTAATTTTTTAAAAGTACTAGCGATAGTAATCACCATTGCCGAATTATGAATATTTTTGGGACGTATAAAATTTTTCAAAAGTTTTCTTATTATAAGGATTGGAAAACTGATTAAAAAAATAATGGTAGCCTGAAAAAACAATGAAACACTTTTTCTCTTTCTTTCTTATTATCCTAATTTTTTGCGAGTATAGTATATACATATTACACGATTCCATTTATCCTGAGAGAATCTTTTTAAAGACAATCCAAAAGAGATATTGATACGTAGGTATATACAATGCCGCTAGCCATAGAAAGTTTCAAATTATTTCAAAACAATGTTGGTTTATAATATGTATATTGTCGTAAATGTATTTGTTAAATACTTTAAATTTTACACGATTTAAAATGACGACGAAGTCGACCACAGGGAGCTTAGCTCTTGAAGATAGAGTCTTAAATTATGATCTTGTTGAGTCAACATGACGATGGAAATTAGACAAGTGGGTTTAAGAAAACCTATCCATAGTCTTAAAGAGTAGATTTTGCTAGTAAGAACTTTGGTCAAACAAGTGGAACAAGACAGGAGATTAAGAGATGATAAGTAATTATTTTCCCATGGGCAGCCACATCTAGGGACTAGCGTATGAGTACCGACTGATATTTTTGAATTATATTATAGTGATTATAAAATAGGGTATTATATATATAGTTTTATTAAAATAGGCAACTACAAAATTTGGAAATCTTGTATTAACCGAGAGGTTAAGAAATCATGTATCATCATTATCTTTGATTCTGCTTTACATAACATATTGTTAGATAGTCTTTGTGTTAATATACTTTATATTAATTTACATAGTTATTTCAGTACTAATTGTAGGATAATATTAGAATAAAATAATTAGTTTAAGATTCAAAGTTTTATGAAGAATATAACGTAGGAGGTCAGCTCTAGGGCATCATAGTTACCCTACGTGGTGGCGGGTCAATGGTGCAGTGGACTAAGGCGGCGGGCCCCGCGTCCGCCTCCGGGCACCGAGCCAACTGCTAATGTTGGAGCAGACCACTTCAGAAACTTAGAGGCTCTTACTTTACTTGCTATTTTAACTGGATAAACCGACGTGACGAGCAGCACGTCCACACTTAACAATTCCGATGCCATTTTCTTTCATTCTCTATATTTTAACAGCGTAACTACGACTCGCTAAATGTTAACAAAGTAAACCATGAAAAAAATACACATTCAACCTCATGCAGAACTTTATTAAAAGATTCAGTTTTGTGATTTAAATTGAAAACCCTTTTTTTCTTCTTTTACTATACAATTACTTACTTTTTATTTTACTACTTTCGCGATATAGTAATTAAACGCTTACCTTTTAAGAAGGTCTCCAAAACTATTCCGGGGGTGCACTACGTTGTATTTAGATAGCCTAGGTAGCTTCTATTCTCATACGGTCTGCCGTTATAAGATTACTTTCTTCTCGTTATCACCACTCTATACAGAGTAATCTATTACCATTTTCAATAAACATAATATCGGTCAAATTTTAATTCATAAAGTAGTTAAAGTGTTTTGATAGACAAAATATATCGATATGTTGTAAATATTTTACTGAAGCTTTCGTTGTGATAAAATGGCGGTCTTGTTGTATATCTCTGCTAATTATTTAGTCTGTAAGCAGAATTATATCCTGATCACGCATGCGCACAGTAAAAGTACTTTCGTTCGAGGTCGCATTGTCATTCAAGTTGCCTTGCGGCTCCGGCTGCCTATCGCCTAGGCTCTCCTAACTTGCCTACACTGAATACCTACATTTTATGTGACCATTTCAACGCACACACACATATTTATAGCTGCCAAATCGTTTAACCGCGATTGAATAGGAATTTGTGTCTGTTTGCGGTAAATGTTGCTATATATTGTTTAAAATTTATGGTTAAACCAGAAGATATTCCGCTGACCACGTCGTACCTATATTTCTTATTATTTATTTATTCTACTAAGAGCCGGCAGGAGTGACACGTTTACCTAATAGTGTATGATAAGCTTGCCCACATTGCGCTCGTCGCCTTAGAACATAAGGTGCTTAATATTGTTACCTCAGTAATTTCACTAGCTTACAATTCCCTTCAGACTGGAACACAGTACTATTTGTCAGCTGGAATAGGAGCTGCGGAGGTATCTAAAACGTCTCCTGCAACAGAAATCTACCACCAGTAAAATAACAGTAATATTTTTTGCATATGTTCATTTTCGTAATATGTAACATACTATTCCTGCATCGATAATCTGATCGTCAATCTTCAGTTTGAAGATGGCACCTCATGATCCTTATCCCTGCGACATGTTAGTGAAATTATCATCATCAAGAGGTGTTCTAGATTATCGCCGTGTCCAGTGAAATTATTATGATAATACTTTACATGTGGTGGCGAGCAGTCTAAGTCAGACTAATCTGCATTTGGAAAGCTAGCATTCAGACATCACTGTCCGTCTTCAATGGAGTTGTTGTCTACGTCATCAGGGAAAAATTCTGTCATGTTATTTTGGACATTACCAAACGTTTCAAAGAATTATTGCCGCTTCAAAAGTCATACTACTGACACTACGAAAAACTTGCCTATCAGCATCTTGACAAAAGTATATTTCCGGTAAAGTTTAAAGGAAAATCTGCTATCCTTTTCCTAGAACTAATCATTTTTAGTCGCCTTTTATCTGGCGGTAAAGCAGCAGTGAAAATATTCTAACCCGTTTATTTTAGGCGCTTGAGTCCAGCTGCGGACTGTCGTTGCGTGATGATGACATTCTAGTATAATTTATTGCCATATCAAATTAATGGTAATAGAGACCATTAGATTACCTAATCACCAACCGAATAATTACAATTGGTAACACCTATTTATACTTTTATATGTAAGTTTTTAAAATGGCCTATTGGTCTGTTGTGACATAAGAGATTTTTCATATATTATATTGCTCTTGAAGTATTTTAATGTGTAGTTTTGTAATAGGACTCAGTAGAGAGGGATATTTGCAATAATTTATTAGCGATCACACGAAAGAGGTCCCCGTACTTTGGACCGGGTTACGTAATAACTTTCAGAATTTTTAATCAGATGAGAACTTAATAAAATTTAATAATACCTGTGGGTATATTTTGTGTTATTCATAAAAACTGATATTTAATAAAACTAAATTTCACTGTAACAAAAGAATGCAAAATAATCTTTATAATATTTATGTTCATTAAAACCTCTTTCGACAGGTTAGCTAAACTGTATAATATACAAATTATATAAATAATGAAAGTCCTCGATGAATACAGATTATATATTATCTAATGGATAAGCCATCATTTTGGAGGGACGCCAGTTATGTTTTATGACTAATTTTAAATCTTATCTCCATTGAGTTGAGTTTATTTTTAGCTGTTCTTCTTTAGCCGTGAACATGACCTTGGCAAGTAATGTCTGCCGTGTTTGAAGGCCACGTTTGAATTGTGTAGTAATACTTTTATGTAAACACATTCTGAATAATTTTTCTTCTTGTCTATAGTTTTTTTTAAATTACGTAAAAAAAATGTATCATTTATGACTTTATTTTTATATGTTATAAGATTGGAAAATGACTCCATTGCGGCGGTACGATTTCTTAAAGATACGGTGATCTCTGACTAGATTTGTGGTAAGTGAAGAAGGCGCCATTGAGATTTTCTAAACTGAATACATCCCGATAGGCGCTCGTCGGAAGTACCAGGGCGTCAGTAAATCAAAGAGTTTATTTACTTGAAGCGTAAACAATCGTAGCAACGCTCTCGTAAACAGAGTTCATTAGGCGAGAAAAGCTATGGTTGCCATTTCCATTTTATGGTTTTCTATTTGTTTAATATTAAATGGATTTATTGTTTCAATTTACTTAAACTGTATTTAAATATTTGAAATTTCATAAATTATTTTCCAGTATTTTTTAAACAATACATTTTTAACTTTAAACAGTTAATAATTAGCTTTTGAAAAAATTACTTGTAGTTTCATCAAGGACTTTCTAGTATAAGCGCTGTGGTTAGTATTGAGAGATTCTGACATTAATTTTGTTTTAAATGTAATACTTAACCTTAATGAGATATCTTGTTGCGTATTAAAACATTTCTACACTCACCCAGCATTACTTTTTTAATTTTAGCAAAAGAATCCATCCGGCGAACCAAATACACTATTTGAAAATCGTTTTTACTAGCCGCAGATCTTTATTGCCGAAGACCGTTTAGGTGTTGGTATCACCGCAGCTCCTATTAGGCAAACGATAGAGTGAAAACATTACTGTGTTCCGATTTGAAGGGTCCTAAAGCTAATGTACCTAGGGTAACGAGATTTGACATCTTATGTGTCAAGGCAACGAACGCAATGTGGTGTGGTATGTAATCTTAACTAACGCCGCGTTGTTATTGGTAAGTGTATCACTTACAATCAGATGAATGTCTCTTCGCATCGCTTAATCTTTTAAATAATTAGAAAAGAAATGAGTAGTCAAAATAAATGTTTGGTGCTGGTAACAACCGCCACCAGCAGCCCTGGTCCGCGCGTTGTGACTCACGGCACCCAGTTTTTGCCGCGCTCCCGTCGGGGTGTCAGTGCAACCACGTGCTCTGCCCGGGCGTCGAACCCGCGCCGTCTCCTAAAGGAATTGTATGCGCCTCCAGCATTGTGATGTGGATACCGCGTACCAGACGGATCCGCTTCGTCTATATGTTGATCTGTCCTTTCTACGTCGTTTACTTTTATGGTTAATATTGGCGGTATGTGATCACTTCCGATTATATGTAAACATTGCTTATTTATTTGGATTATACATTATTATGATTTTTATGTTTTAAGTAATACAAGTGGTCCATACAAAATTCTGAAATTTTGGGCACCCACAACTCTGAAACCCGACCACATACCAACAAAATTCCAACGGCTCTGATCTTATTTAAGCCAGATCTGTCTGTTTCAGCTACCCCTTGACCCCCGAGATTGAAAATTGTTGACGTATGGACGGACATTGTCGTTTAAATAAGGATATTTATCAAACATCTTACTATTATTTTCTGCTGTGCACTGCAATCTGAAACATAGTATTTTTTTTGTACTACTGAAATAGGTATTGCAACTATAGTTACCTTTACGGTGTCTCTTCAGTTAAAAGAATGATCTTTTTGTAATATCGTCATTACCGCAGAGTTGTAGTCGCGATTTAAGAGGAAATTAGACTATTTTTTAATATTTTTCTTCATTAAAACCTTCCTCCCTTTGTCTTAAAATTTTATCCAACATTTTGTTCGATATCTTACTTGAAATCCGGTGATATTTAATATAAGTGTTATAAGATATATAAGTATATTTTACAAAATAAGTTAATGGCAAACGTTTATATACATGCGACATTATTTAAGCAACGCTTAAAATATTAAATGCTAAAATACGGTTGTTAATGGAAGAAACCTAAAAGAATAAATTCATATTATGACCGAGTTAGCAAACGTGATATACAAAATATTTTCAAATCTTTCAAGGGATCAGTTCATTGAAATATAGGTATATGAAGATCGTGAGGATATTGAAATTCAAGGACAGCAGCTTTCAAGGACATGTTACATCAACCAACTCGCACTTGGTAGCGTGGGAACATTGTATAACCTATGTATATGAATGGGCCTATTTTATACAAATTCTCTTCATGAATATGTAGTAAATCTCTTCTTGGCAACACAGGACAGATCTTGGACTAAACTAAAATATAATAAAATTTTCTAACTCTAATTCAAAACTACTTCGAAGGTCATGTCTGGTGATAAGGATGAGTTGAGATTCAAACTTGTTTAGCGTTCAGGAAACATCCCGCAACAAATGGACATGTTACCTTATCATTAATTTCAACATTCGCACATAACCTGCGCAATTAGTTTGTTTATTTATTAATGAATATTTTTTTTAGGTGTTAAAACATTCGCTTTTCCAGCGTATTGCGTTATACCTGCAATAATTCCATAACATAAGTGCGTATTGCGGCAGTCTAATACAATTTCTCATTTTTTCATGCTGTGGTCTTTTCCACTTATGGTAATTGGTCCACACGGTAATAAACTTCGTTTTTTATCTACAATTAATCCCAATTTAACAATGTGTTATCTAGAAAAATTTGGCTAATGTAATATTGGAAGCTCACCAGTATTAATGTGTTAGATTTAAAACATAAGGGTATCTAGCCGAGTGAGTCCAAAAGAAACCCTTTTGCTAATCAAACTCCACAAAATGTAGCCCTACATTCGAATCAGGTACGGATTATTAAACTATTGTATTTAAATTGTTAGATCTGTTCAGCTCCAGTGAAGGATTCGAGCATTTGCCATTTAACAGGCTGAGTATTGTTTTTTCATCTGATTGTAATTTATGGTGCTCTTATATTCAATATATCTTAACGTTTGACTACCATTCCATCTGATGGTAAAATCTAGAAGAAGCTTGTTCCGTTCATCCAAAGATCCCTACGTTATGTCTAGATGTAATCACTGTCGCCGGGTTCGTTAGGTTCGCGACATTTCGATAGGTGTTTTTAACGTCTAAAAACTACACCGACCTCATGTTCTCGTGCTTGTGTTACGTAAGGTGGTAAGAATAAAAAAAAATTGCTTTGTGAAGTCATGTGGTGGCGAACTACAGACGGTGGCAGCGAACTTTTTACACACGAGGTTATTGCCCTGCCAGACGCCGGCCAATTAAGTTCGCTATCAACAGAACAACTAGGGCTGCCAAATATAATACATGCAACTTTTATTTATTACAAAAAAACCTTTTGTATCCTTTTTTAATTTCTGATAAACTGTCAATTTCTCACCATATGACTTGGTATTACAGTGAGAGGCCACAGATGGTGAAACTCCCTTGCCCAGGAAATTTCGGCACTTGTAGCTAGTAGTTAAAACTTATTGAAGCTATTATGACACCAGATATAAAAAATGATGATGGTATCCTTATAGATTCTAAAAATCTTTATTACCAACCAAACACAACTTATCAGATGGTAAACGTTTGTTGTTTGAATTATTTCGATTATATCATTCATTGCCCTTCATACGTATGTTTATATATACTTATAAAATATATATAAAAGGAATGTCCAAAAATCTTGGCTAATTAAAACAAAAAATATGAGTTATAAATAATATATTTAAATAAATAATAGTACTTTATTTGAAATAATTTTCTCTATTGCTAGTACTTTTTTATTATTGAAATTGCCTTATAACAATTAAATGTTACCTTTTATTTAGATTATAGTAATTATTAACTTCATCATCATTACCAATAGTCTGCGGTAGTCCACTGCTGCATATAAGTACCAATAACATAAAATTTCATTTAACCTCAACTGCAATACGATTTATACAGTCTGTCCTTTAATTATAAGAAGAATAAAAAAATATTTAAAATAATTTGTTTATTAAATGTTGTTAAAAATAATTATTACTGCAGCTAGGATAAAATTTAAGTAATGATGTTTCTTCCGCAAATATATATCAATAGTAATTTTTAATTTTCTAATCTCAACATAGTTTCTAAAATAAAAAATGATAATATCAAAAATTTTCAATTTCAACAAGAGAAAGGTCTAATAGTATACTAAACTTAATATAAACATCTTAAAAGAGAAAATAGTGCTTTTTTAATTCACACAGAAGACTGAATGTAATTCGGTGGTTTCGAAGAGAAATTCTAAATATTTAGTAATTTCCGTCATTATGTTAATGAAGACTTTAAAGATATTCTAATTAATAAAGAAAGTTGAAATTAGCCTCAAATTGAACGTTAAATCTGTTATAAAAAATTATAATTATATTAAGTAGGTTGAAATCTGTAACTTTAGACTTTGGAGTAATATTACAACCGCAACTTTCTCGATTATAGTTTATGAAGCTTTATCTGAACACTAGGTAGATTGTTATCACTACAAAATGTTGAATAGTTATTATGTATAGAGTATAAAAAATTTCTGCTGTTTATTTTTATTATAATATAAGCAAAGTGTAGATACTATATTATTTTGAGCGGTATATAAAGAGGACATTAAAGCCGATAGAAAGACCAGGTTATTGCCTTTATAGGCCTGCCGATAATAAAATAGGAGTTAGGGGCAGGTTGACCAAAACCTTTCAAGATCCTCGATCATTAGGAATGAGCCTAGCTGATGATGACAGAAGTCATCAAATATTGATTTATAGGATATTAAAAATAATAGTACATTTAGGAGGAAAGTAGATAGAGGAAAACTTTGGTAAAGGTCAATCTTGAAAGAGACAGATGGAAATCTTTGAAGACTATAGTCATATTCATAGCTCTTCTACTACAGATTTTTCCAGAGAATACACATGTATGTATTGTATAATATAATGTATGTAGTACGTACGTAGTATGTAAGGAATGTATCAAAAAAAAATTCCAATAAATATGATTATGAAGTACGTTCACAAATTGTCTATAATTCCAAATACACGACAATCGAATGACAGCGAAATCGTTTGTTGGGGGTAATGCACGATAAATTGGAGCATAGACCTAGCCGATCGACTGTTGAACTTGCCTACTATCTATAAGAATTAATGAATTTTGGGTTATCGGTAAAGGTAAACCACCTGGTGGAGCGACGACCCCACGCTTTGGGTGGCTGCCATCGGAAGTTCGGTAGCCGCCTCCTCGTAGACAATACACTTACCCTTTTATTGGATATAAAATATTGAGCAAGATTTCGACATCTTTATATCAACTATTTCATATAAATAAAAA
Organism: Pachliopta kotzebuea; assembly: GCA_018246255.1. Classification (NCBI taxonomy): domain Eukaryota; kingdom Metazoa; phylum Arthropoda; class Insecta; order Lepidoptera; family Papilionidae; genus Pachliopta; species Pachliopta kotzebuea. The sequence continues at coordinate 1,198 of DWLS01004706.1, read as the reverse complement.
GTATATAAAATTTTTACAACAAATTTTCTTCGGCATAAATTGTATTACTAAAATATAATTACACTAATTATTACAATTTTGTATTAAAATTTCAAAATATTCATATTAACAAAATAAAAAAGATATTTTTTTTTAGGTGTATACAGAAAAATGTAAATATCTATTACGACAAAAAATATTATAGTTGGTAATATTAAAATTTTATAAATTAATGGATTATTTAATGATTTGACTGAATTTGTAAATCATAACTAGATATTTCTTTTGTATTTGAATCCGAGGGAATAGTATTTACGCGGCCATTCTGTGATCTGGCCATGGACAAGATTTGGCAAAGTTCGTTGGCCGGTCAGGCATTCTGTGTCTGCCGAAAAAATATTGCAATCATACTATTATGACGATAGTGGACAACTAAAGTCTAAAATTATGATGATGATTACTGTGACGTATCATCTGACTTAGCATGGAAAATTTGGCAATTTTTATTAACATATTAACTAAACTACACTCATAAGTCGAGGTCATAGGTGCTGTAAATAATTCGAAATGTTGGGATAATAAATAATTAAATATATTACATCTAGTCATATTATTTATAATATTCAAAATAACATTAGAAAATATCATTAACGTATTTCAGTATACTACTAAATTTTGGGGACCGACAAAAACACGCTTACATTTGATTGGTAATTATTTGTGTTGATCATTGTTAATTAATATAGCGTTAATTTTAGATAAGAGAAAATGTTGGAATAAATTAATCAAGTGTTAAGGAATGAGTTGTTGCGAAATACAAAATGGCGGTGGATTTTTTTTTTTTAAATGGACACAGCCAAAATAAGCTGGCGGTCGTTCGTTGAACCGGGCCGCGCGGTGACGTCACGTGACGTAGGCGCGGCACGTCACAAAATGGCGCGCACGTACCACGCAGCCGGTTGATATTATTTTAAATACGTCCGTTCAAGGTTCTCTTTTTCTTATGAGCGCCGACTTGTTTTATGAGTCATCGAATTTTCCAGATTAACATAATCATTGTTTTATCATTTGTTTTCCGATTGCTTTTTTTTTTATATTCGGATGATGTCGATGCTTTCGGCCATTATTATGGCCGCGAAAGTTTCATCGGACCCTGAGCTCGCGGATCCGGACTCCACGAGCTGAAAAGTATATATATATAAATTATATAATATAAGGG
>DWLS01004705.1:0-13595 GCA_018246255.1 Pachliopta kotzebuea | reverse complement strand
CCGTCTAAGCCTAACACCGCGACACCCACTACGCTAAAATTACTATGTTCTGGTTTGAAAGGCGTTGGACCCAGAAAATTACTGAAGCAACGTAAAATACGCCTCAACGAAAAATACAGTGTAGTGCATAACTACACTTACCGTCAGATGAATATCCTGCTTATCTCGTCTGTTAGTTAAATAAACAAAATTATACACTTGTGACTTTGTACCTTTCTCCCACATTTGACCGCGAAAAGATAAGAACATAAGTATCTTTAATTGAATGAGCGAACGTAAATACGACAAAGTTGGATCCGCTTCTCGTGAAGCAGCGCCAGATAAAACGATAATAATTCTTCGTAAAATGTCACGAAAGTTCATAACTGATAAAAGTTGAGTCCCTTTTCTTAAATTTTAATAGAGATTTAATTTTCGCGAGTGCCCTATGCGTCGCCGATAACGAAACTAGCTGCCACAATGAGTTGACTTCTCACCTCCCTTGCTTCGGAACAACGGGCCTTGTCAAATTTAGGGCGAAACTTTGAAAGCAATTATTATTAATGGAATATAACAATGACGTTATCGATAAACACAATAAAACAACAAAGCTCGCACCCTCTTGACATTATTTTCTACATAATTACGTCTTCTCTTTCCTAGGAATTCTCCGTCGGCAGTCATTTGTATCGTACAATGTACATTTCAAGCATCTTCAACTGAAAAATTCTAAATTTATCGAAATTGAAATATCGAGTATAAATCATTAGAGAGTATACATCATTAACGTTGAATATCTTCTATCTACAGTTGATTAATAAAGAATCTTATTTACTTATACATATATGTTTAAAATCGTATATTTCGCGGACACACTTTAATCATTTCTACCTTAGATGTCTACTATGAAACGTAGGTCTCCTTAATCGAGATCAAAGATGATATCCACTACCTAAGTATAACTATTACTTTCAATCTACGCCTCGTCCTCGGACCTCTAGACATATAGAAACATGAATATTGTATAATAAAATATTATCAGAGGTACAAAATAATATTGCCTATTTCATTCAAGCTTTACACATATTACTTCACATGAATATCTTAAGAAAATGTTATAGATAAGATATCCAGTTTTATTTTATAAAACGTTTTTCTCATAATCTAATCTTTCTATTTTTATCCTGTTCAAATAGAATAACCCCTGCGTATCTACACCGTGAGTTATGGTATCTAGTAAGTTCAACGGCCTCGCACTCAAGATGCTATACCCACGCCACGCAAGTTTGTAATTGAAAAAGTTCTCGTCGTTTTTAACGGAAAGCCTTTATTTGCTTTTCAATTTGTTCCGACAGCCTATGTTAGGTGTGCGCGTAGTGTCTAGCTAAAGTTTAAATAAACAACAAAACTTCAATCTTTTACTGCGAACTTTTTGATGCAATCATTGAGTGAATATTCGTACAAACATATTCAAGTCTGATACGAAATTCAATACTGAACGGGCTTATGATTACGAACATATAAATGACGTACCAACTGACACTAGTCGAGATGTCGTCGTATGTCTTTTACAGAATTTCATATTTCTAAACCCACAAAGGATAACATGTGGTACTCGTATATCTATATGGTATATTAAATACTATTTATCCGATAGATAAGGCTTATGATTTTAGTAAAGTAGTATAATTTAATTAAAATAAATTTGTTAAGAAATTTTATTCCTTCATCAAAAACAGGACTCATATAAAATTTTCTTAATACGTCTTCACCATTAGATCTTTTTGATCGGAGACCACTACATAAGGTATCATTGCAGCGCCTATTTCTGCAACCAAACTATAGTATGCCAAGATTACTATGTTCTAGCTATTGAAATTAGTATAGTAAGATTTGACAACTTATGTATAAAGGCGACGAGCACAATGCAACGTATATCATTCTAACTAGCGCTGCATTGTTACGGGCATTTACTTACCTTTAGATAAACATTTTGAAAGAGTCATCGCTTCGACAATAAAATAAAAAAAACATTATAGATTTACTTTTATAATATTTATTCTCAATCGCGCAAAATTTAAGTCGTATATAACTAACACAACATATTAAACGTATATAATAGTACCACGCAGTAAATCCGATTTAAAAAGAATCCATGTAGCACATAAATCACGGTTGAATCCCAATTTGTAATTTTTAACAAACAGTAATTTAATCCAACAATTAATATCACGTTTACATTTGTAATTAAAGTCGGGGTAAAAAAAAAACTTGATTAAACAGTGCGAAGTGCCACGCAATGTTCGATCGGGCATCGGGCACGCAACTTTAATACCAATGCTAAATAAGTTACGGCGTACATTTGCGTGTTTCGCTTATTTATAAATAACGATGCTTTTTAACCGGGCTGTGTTTAATTGAGTCATTAGCAGCACGGTAACGCGAGAGGTAACAAGAATGTGTCAAAAGGTGCGAACGATAAGCCATCGCAATTTTCTTATTACTTTTAATTTTTAAAGCAAATCCTTTATTGTGTGAAAATGGATCCTTATAGCCTTCGGTTTCTTTTAAATTAATACGATACTTAGTTTTAAATTTACTACAGTTAAAAAAATTATGATAAATTTAGTTTACATATCGTTATAAAAAAAAAACTTTTCATACAATATTTCTACTAGAGTCAAACTAAGTATCTCTGTTTACCTGCGACACCACGAAGGTAAGTATATTTTAACAAAAACAAACATTAGTTAATATAAACTTTTATTCATCAATTTGATGATCGATGAACTTTTACTTTTCCCATGTTTAACACATGTGTCTTATTTTTTTGAGTTAGTAATACTAAAACTTAAATTATTATCATAAGTTTACAGAATCCATACCCAATTTTCAATGTGGATAATCAAATTAAAGCTTCAATTTCAATTACGCCAAGGCTTTGCGTGACTAATTACACTATCCCACGTACAGCTAGTGTTGTAAAAAAATTTTAATCATTGAATCTCAAATTTAAATCTTGACTAATTATTTATTCGTCTCATCTCATTATAAACTATCACTAAGTACACATGGATTACTATCTGAATTTTTAAATGAACGAAGACTCCTAATCCGTTGTGCACTCCAGTTCTTCATACTTTAGATTATTAAATTCTATACCACATTTTCATAAAATTTTGAATATTACAATTATACTGTTATATTTGCAAAGTACTTTATGTTTTTGAAATGAATATTATATAGGGCCATAAACGTGTTAAAGGTTAACACTTGTTCCGGTTAGTATACTAAATATTCGTCTAATTCTTAGACGAATATTAGTAATATATTTATAGAATTATAGTGTTAAGTGAAATACAAACCAAAATCTCGAGTTCTTTACAACACTAGGTAGAGTTTTGGAGTTGGTAGGAAATAACGTGAGTAAGCAAAATCGGTGTCAGCAAAATCAGCGAAATGCATTGTCCATCGGCGTAGCGAAACGCAGCGCGGCCGGTGCGGGCCCATCCGCCGCGAAATGGCATTTCGGTGCGCGCACGGCTCCCACCAAAACTTAATTGCTCTATTGTTAATTACGTGCAACGTTCACCACACCACATCGTCACCAATTCCGATCGAGTACATGTTACATTTAACTATGAAACAAAACAGTTGATAAGTTTCATTACGAAATAAGTAACATGTTTATAAAATAAAACGTAGCGCTTTATATCACCTATGGTTATGAGAGGAGCAATATTACAGATACCTTGACGACTCAGTTATCACAGAGCTCCTAGAAATTTTTAATCGTTGTTTACAGTCTGATCTAGACAGAATGAGATCTAGAAATTTTCTATTGGTAACCTTGGTTCTTGATTTAATTTCATTTTAAAGATAATAAGGTCTCTATTGCCGGAGACCGTCTAGGAAGGTATTACCATAGCTTCTTTTCCAGCCGCCAAATAGTAATGAGCAAACATTAATGTTTGCTCATTACTATTTGTTTGAAAGTTTGTAGTAATGTTTGCTCATTACAGTCTGTTTGAAAGGCGCTGTTGGCTAGTAAAATTACTGGGGTAACGAAATTTACGGGCAACGAGCACAATGTGATGTAGGAGTGTATATCGTCTTAACCAGCGCCACGTTATTGTTATGGGTAAGCGTATCACTTACCATCAGGTGAACGTCTAGCACGTCTCATTACAAAGTAAAATAAAAAAATATATATTAAATTCTCCTGTTCACAAACGTAAAAACAAATTTATTAAAACCTATTCTTATATTTAAAGATGATAAAAGAAATGTGTATTTCGTAAACCGATACGCCCAATCACCATTTCTCAATTAATAATAAGCAATAAAAGAAATCAAAACAGACTATTTTTCTTGCTTCCTTTTCGCCTGGCCATCTCATTTTTTTTGTCAGACAGCGTATCGAAATATATTCGTCTCAGACGGCAGTGGATTGAGAAATTACAAATATAACGATTAGTTTGAGGCGAAACTCCGGCACCATTTATCTTTGGCTAGACAATACGATTGGTTGCAGAGTTACACGAATAGACCACCACGCACTCACTACATAAATATTTAGGGCTATACGCTTCCAGCAATAGACTGCACGCTTTCCTGTCACACGAATGCGTTACTGCAATCAGTAATGACGTTATTGCTTCTTTGAAGTTAATCAGACCAACCTTCTGTTCAAATTACTGACTAATCTACATTATTTTTTATTAACGATTAATTATCTTCTCTGCTTTCAATTATACAAGAAAACTAATAAAACAAAGCTATAACATATGTAGCAGATAGTAGGTCATTATTGTCAGAGACCACCATCTAGGTAGGTACAACAGCAGCTCCTATATCTTCATACAAGCAAAAATATGAAAACATTTGCAGAAGGGATTTTCAGTTAGTGAAGTTACTAGGATATACCTAGCAGATCTAACATCTTGTTTTACAAGGTGATGCTGTGAATATCATCTTAATATCACGTTGTTATGGACGGGCGTACCACTTACCATCAGGTGAACGTCTCGCTCTTCTTGTCGCAACTTTGATAAAAATAAAATTAAAACGCTAAACTTAATAAAATATGTATAATCGATTGTAACATATTTATTTATCCTGGAAAGTAATTATTTGACTTATTAAACTTACTACTAGTATACTAATTTAACAATAAAACTGAGTTTGAGAAATTGTAATAATTTCCGGCAAACTTACCATGAGTTGTTATGGGCTTGATAAACATGTAATCACTGCTTTCGCCAGCTTTTAACAGCATAACATAATATAAGCTTTTAACACCTCGTGAAGGAGTCGGCAGACTGTGGGCTACAGCCCGCCAACCTTCCGTACTCGCGGAACCTGTATCATAATGACGAATTATAGTATGATCGCAAAATATGATCGTAAATATACCATTATTTAAGTATGAAAACGTATGATACGTAATACGTAAATATATAACTACATCTATCCCAGCCTTGAGTAAGGACCAGTGAGCGTAACTAGCTGAATGTTAGGCCGTGTTATGGGGAACAACACCGAGGGCCGTACGTTCTCGCAGGCAAAGACCCCAGTCTGGCAAACCTTGCGAATGACTCGATAGTATTACTAACAGTATAAATACTCTGATCGCAGTCATAACATAACAAATCTGATCGCAGTCATAACATAACATAACAAACAAATTATTTCTATTAAGAAATGTTGTTATCACACTAGACACACATCAACAGAGGTCGGTAGCCGGATGTGCGACGGGGACGTGCGCTGAAGCGACCGTGTTTTAATAAATATTATCGCTCCTCAATTTCTATTCTAGAATCGAACTGCCGAAAACATTCTCCGCAATCTGGAAACGTGAAACTTTTACAATAAAAAACGTCTACAAATAACTGCGACCGGTTGGAACTTGTTGATGAAATTTTTTCTCTACCACGACAAAAATAAAAAAAATCGGTACAATTTTTCGTACAGTGGCTGGCATCCTTCGTAATATTCCATTTTTGATCTTCTCTAAGCCTCGAACATTTCAATTTACATCTAACATCATGTAATTTTAAAAAATTAAGTTATTTAAGACATACTCATTCCATATTAAACTATATTCTTCGAGATATTGTTTAAAAGTGGATCATACATCACATCTTATAAGGGTAATTTTTTCAGTTTCAATATTATTTAAAATTGGATTTAAGAAGTAAATTCTTCTTTTTTTAACACAAGTAATATTTTATCTTTGCTATGCGATGATGCATAACTGATCTCTTGTATCATATTATCTTATTTATCACACATACAATTACATAATTATCGGTATTTTGTGATCTCTGCAACATAAATATTGAACTTAATAAATCCAAAAGATTAAATTTTGTATCTTTATTCATGCAGCCAGAATTCTACAGCAAATCGAAAAAACGGTTAACAATAAATTGCTGTTAAAAAAGGCTAGCTCTCACGCAGTCGTACCGGCTCATATTTCCAGTAACAGTTAAATTTTATTACAGTTAAAACTACGTTTTTTTGTTGTTATGCAATTAACAAACATTGTTACTTAAACGACTATAAAACTTTAAAAGCTGGAAAGACACCTAGCGTGGAAACGCTACAGGTGATAGTACTAACCAAAGGTGTTTTCGAACACCTCGGCTGCCGGACACCGCATCAATATTTATAAACTATTGACGAAGTGGTTGTTACTTTACCTTGTGTGTGGAAGCTTAGCCCGAATTCAAAAACATTCCGTTGGTTGTCCAAAGACGGCAGTGATTAAATTCCATTTAAATTGTTTCAAACACCAACTATATTTAAACACTGAAACCGGTCGATGTTTTAATAATATATACATACCATAACATATTACTATAAGAAACTTACTGTTTCTCACAAATTTAAATATATAATACTGCTCAAAATTAATCTGAGTTGATCATTATTTTATGGGTTTTAAATGTTTTATATCAAACTATAATTATAAATGTAAGGGGGTACGTCCTACGATGGTTGTATGCGAAAGCGTTCTCATGGTTTCGATTAAAACCACTGAGTGGGACACCATGGGGTTATAGGCGGTAAGACATAACTTCTCTGGCGCTCCCGCAGCAGAGAAATATCCAATGCAAGATTTAGCAATGAGAAAAAAAAGACAGTCCGCATAAATACCGACACCACACGATTATAAAATTGTACCTCTACGATATATCTCTTGGAAAGGCAAGGCAGCACAGAATTTCATTTTATTTTGTTTCTCACAAAATGTTTAACACGTCAAAAACAAAATATATCGTAATTACTCTTTTTATGTAACACAAAGATAAGTAATAAGAAAAGTACAAGATATTCTTGGTCGACAAATTATTTACTACTGTTTTATATCGAAAATTGCGGCAATTATTTACGGGATTAATTCCAACGATGCGAAACAAAATGATGGCCGGATTTTTCTCATTTTCCGGCTATTATATTACGCATGGTTCGATCCATACCGGTCGCTGCTGTTCAGTCAAATATAAGCTTAATTTGTCAATTTGCTAATGTTGCCTCGTTATTTTATCTTACCGATTTTACCTACCGATTATTTTCTGTTCAGCTGAAAATAGCTTTTTGTATACAACATTTTCATTACATGTTATGTAACTGATACCTACTTAATTTATAAAAATGCTTTATAAAAAAATAATTTATAAATTTAAAATCAATAGAATAAAATACTTAGTAATATAACAGCTTTTAAATTTGATTGGTGAACTTACAATGATTTGGTATCATTTATTGGTGGGATGACTTTGCTGCCAGAGACCGTCTATGTAGGTACCACCGCAGCTCCCATTGCAGCTGATAAACAGTCCAGTCTACAAACATTACTGTGCTCCAGTTTAAAGAGTGTTTGTAAGCTAATGAAATTACTGAGGTAACGAGACTGAGCAATGTGGTATGTAATGTGTATACGAAATTAACCAACCCTACGTTATGAAGAGCAAATTTTTTACCTTCCATCAATTGAACGCCTTGCTCGTCTCAATGCTTCATCGAATAAAAAAAATAGTAAGAAAACACTTGGCTCTCTAGTGTTCTATATGAATGAACGTATAGAATTAAATAGACATAAAAAAAAACTTTTTTATTAATATGTGAATTAAATATGATGCAAACTTCCGCCGTGTATTAAAATCAAAACATTGAAATTTGCTGAAAAGGCAGCCATGATATTGATGATTGTAAATATCGCCCTATAAAATAAATAATTGCATGGCAATGCCCTTTGAACTACGGCCAACATTCGCTGCTAAGAAATTGGTATATCGGATACATGGTTCATAAATAATAAAGCCTTGTCGGTACCCGCCGCCTTCCTATGAATACCATACATGTATGAAGAGGTACATAACATACATGTATGTGAGGTACGACGTACTCGTTACATCGTTAAATAGTTTCGTTTGGTATACAAATTTAAATGTTATTTTATAAAGAGATTACTTTAAAAATTTGAAGTTGTTCAACAAGCGGTTCAAACTGATGATATTTTGATTTAATATAAGCAGGCGTTGGAATTATTATATATAAAATGTTTTTGTGGTGTAAAATAATATTTAATTCGATCGTACATTCCATCAAAGCATTATTGTATAATAACATATTTTAAATCGAGTAAAAAGAGAGATATTTCAAACAGGAGGTAGCTTTTACTATCACTTTTTCAAAAATAGAAATTAACAAACTGAAGTGATGATGATGCATTTAATCTTATTTAACGAGGTGAGAAGACAATGTAGTGTTAGACAAACAAAATGCGTAAGCAAATATTTTTAGAAGGATGCGTTAACATCAGATTTCCAAGAGGAGGCATCTTAAGGCAGGCTATTCTCCCATACCAATGTTTTCGTTCAAGCCTGCACGATCCCAAACAGACAGAACAGGTGGAAAGGAAAGACTGAAGAGTGTAAGGCTCAATAGAAAACTAACACCTACTCTGCGACTTTGGTGGCACGTTTGATTTTCACCATCATCATCATCATCATTTCAGCCGATGGACGTCCACTGCTGGACATAGGTCTCCAAGATAATTGAGAATTGGTGATTTTCCCCAAGCAGACATAAATCGTGCAGTCCTAATTATCTGTTTCTAGTTTTAACAACTCGGGTCAAAGACTCTAACGAAAACATTGTCCAAGATCTAAAGAACGGGATAGATGCAGTGCTGTGTGGTAAATAAAATTAGAAAAAAGAAACAAACTACTGAATTGACGGATCCTGAATATAAATGAAAAAAAATATATTACTTCGACTCTACCAAGTGTAATAAGGAAGGAATAAACTAAATTCCTATTCAACGCTCTTTTTTAAAACTCTGATTTGATGATTTTTTTTAATCATTGAATAAATAAGTAAATCCTAAATGTAATTATTAGTTACCGTGTATAACCATCTCAGTCGAATGTATATTTAATGAAGAGAAATTGACAATATTCAATCTTAACTAGAACACATGCAAAATTATTTAGTATGAAATACCCTCACAATTCATCGAAGTTGTTTCCGTACGACATTTACAAACGACCAGGTCAACAGTTACTATTTGTAAGTCTTCATTAGACTGCGGATCGTTGTAAACAGACCGAACCATGGTCTGCGGCGTCTACGCCTGTATTGCGAACATCTGGTCAGAATCAGCGTTCTCCTTGTTATTACTAGCAATTACAGCACCGTATGTGACCGACTCTTCATTGTCTTCTAGCGTTAGACATTCATTTGCCTTTTGCTTAAAAGAAATTTTAATAGAAATATAAGAAATTTACTTTTACATACCTACACTAAGAAATCTTGAGTAATAAAAAGTGTTGTAAAAACAAATTTATGAATAAAAATTTTTAGATTTGTGCAAAAAGTTTGTGAGTAGTTTAATATTTCTTTAATAGTAAAATCTTAACGATATTAACTCTTTCTTTTTCACAAGAAATAAATTAACATGAACAAGTAAATTTTTACACTTTGACATAAACCTTCGGTGTATGAAGCTATTAGAATAAAGCTAGTTTTATTTATAAACAAATTTAACTATAGTGATGTAAGATAGTTTTATGAATCATATAATAAATTTAATCAAAGGTTATCATTATATAGGTATTATTTCCTTACCCAGGTTCTGTTCCGGTTCAGTGCCAACAGTGAAAGTAACTTGCTTGTAAGTCGAAATCGTATTCACACTTATCTCGTATTCACAGTGTATGCATAATATAAGACCGCCTTTACAAAACAGCTCTAACGTTGTATTTATGCTGTGTACATTCAGAAACGAACCCTCGGACTAGATATAAAATGCATATAGGATTTAATTCATTTTCACTGCTATAGAGAGTAGCCAGTGTCGGAATACAAATCTTGTTAATTAGCAAGAAAGAAACATAAAAAAGCAAATTCACGTACGCGTAAACACTTTTGAATAGTACCTAACTAAAAAAATACTCAAAGTCGTAACTTCACATGTTCTACATAAAGCGGAGAAAATTTATGTGGTCTCTAGATAAGTTATTATAAGTCTGGGCTATTTTACGCCAATGAAACTTAATATTTAGGAAATCGTTATGCTACGCCATTATAATTTATCTTTTATTCAGAAACATTTAACTTGAAATAAACTTTATATTTAGTAATGCATTTTGTGCATCCTTTGCGATTAACATAAAAATAAAGTTCATAGTTATTTAACAATCTGATTAGGTACAAGATTGATTACCAATTTACTTTGCTAGAAATAAGTTAATGGGGTCGCTGAGTGCTAATATTTTACAGCTATCACTTCGTGATATCATTACCGTTGAAAGGCACGACTTCGTTGAAGAAGAAAGTTTCACGAATTTAAAATAATTTTTCTTCGCTATCGTTTTGTAGTGCTTGTACGGGACAGAATGTCGGCAAAGCGCGAGAACCGCGGAAAATAACAAATGAAAATAAAACGTTTCCTTTACTGTTTCATAACAGTGTTTTCCTTTGTTATGAATTATTTTGAAATGTATATTAATTATGTCTAGGCTTCATTTTTCGATGGATCTTATAAAAAGTCTCAGAGTTACCTAATGGGCAATTGAAAGGACTATGCTTAGAATATCTCTCCAAGACATGACCTCTGATCTATAAGAAATGAGCAGATTCGTAGACGAACTAAGTTTGCCAACGTATGTAATAGGACGTAAGGACTTAACTGAATGAGCAGGGCCATATTGCACGAAGGATTGACGTCCGATGAGGAAATAACATGCTACAGAGCAGCTGATGATTGAAAACCTAAGTCGTCAAAAGCTGTTAGTTTTCTGTAAGAAAGTAATAACAGAAGTAATTAGCGATTACAAAACCTAAGAAAAATGTAAATAGAATATCATAAAAATGAGAAGAAAATGTAATTAGGTACAAAAAAAAATGTGAAACAAATAAAGAAAATTGATCTCATTAATAAAGAGCGATGGATGAAAAAATTAAAATATAAAGGTAAATCTAAAGTACGGAAGAAAGAAGAATGAGAGAGTGAGTAAATGAAGGGAATAGAATGATAGAAAATTTGAATCAAAAATAAAAAATGATGTAAATTAGCCTTGGCTCTCACCGACCAAGCTAAGAGTTGATTATAAAAAAAAAATGGCAGCCGCATATCGCTAAACGCAATTCTAGAAGGCCTTCTACAAGACGGACCTACAATCTGGAAAAAACCGTGGGAAACGGGAGTCCTTTTCGGGACGCCTATATCCTGTAGTGGGCCTCTTTCAACTGATGCAAAATAAAAAAGGCTTATTTTATCTTCGTATTAATATCTGTGAGTCACGTAGTTTTTACAGCGGTAAATAATGAAGTTAACAAGTGGAGTGTAAGATGGGTGCTATTATCACGATACGAATATGAAGGCAGCAGCGGCTGGCGTAAGAGCGGCACGCACCGCGGCGAGGAGTCCCGGCGAAGTGCAGCAAGTCGCCCGATATTGCCGCGACGTGCCCAAGATGCATAACCGCACGCCGGGATAGACGTATGTTACCTACGACATGTCATCATCATAAATAATGTATACCGCCCCGGCGTCGCACCTGAATTATTCAACGTGGACGGCCACTTTATTAAATTTGTTGTTTTATGAAAATGTCCAACAACTACGTATCTGCTACGACAAATTATAAACGAATTACTGAGTTATGAAAATGCGTTACAATTTTCGTTTCTCTACCAGATTTAATACTAGCACACACATTACATTCCAAAAATATATTTATATGAGCGCATCATTTATATTTCGGTTTAACCTATATTCAAAGATTGCGATTGATCTCTAAATCAATAAGAGAATTAGATTTCAAAGATTGAACAGTCTTTAATACTTTTTACTAACTTACGCTTATTTTTAAATTAATTCCTTAAAAAACGATGTCTACCCTAAATAAGATTTGTCTGTAAAAACTATATAATAAATATAATTAAGGTATACACAAATAAATTCTCACATTTCGTTAAAAAACGACAAATATACTGATAAAGAAGCAATAAAAAACGTCTAGTTAGCTTGAAAAGGGATATTAGGTTGTTTATCAAATTACTTAAGACAATCATCACAACGGCAATGTGCATTCGATAAATGCATGCGGTGCTGAGCTCGAGACGAGGTCTCTCAATGGGCCAAAGCGCTCCTTATCGGGATCGACATTGATCTTCTCGGCATTGATCGCTTGAACTCTGATTTACCGCACCGATTAATTATGTCACGACTCCGAGCTATTCAATATATCGATGTTTTCATTAAACTGAGCGTCAGGATTAATGGCAATGGAACGACTAAAAACAAACAACGGTTTCATTGGCCCGACATTGAGTCCGATTATATATGTACCTAACCTCATTTGACCTCTATGTACTAAGTATTGTTATCTATTTGAAAATTTATTAACTCCAACTATAACTATTGCTGCTAAAAGATTAGTATACCATGACAGAATTTAATCTTGAATACCGCAATTACTACGAACTTAAAGACACAATTATTAACATATCAAGTACTTTAAAAACCAGAGTTAAAATTTCAGGTAAAAAATATGAATTCCAAAATGAAATGTTAATAAGCATATTTTTTCATGTTTTTATATACAAAGCAGCCCGGACTATGTTTTCATCTTCTTTTCAAATACTACGGCTTGTATTATATCGGTAGTTACCTTATTTTCCCTTCCTTTATTATTTCTATAGAATTTCATCAAAAGGCATCCCAACTATTCAAATAAAGCTATGTGTTGGAGACGTGAAATAATGTGGCGTCGGGGCTGTGAGGTGCGATTCAACAGTATTGCGACTGCCAATAAACCTCTTAGTAGTTGGTTAACATACAAATATATTATATTTATTTAAAATATTAACTGACGGTATAAATGTAGGGAAAAGGAACTATTAATCTACCTAACACAATTTCTGCATTAACTAATAAATTTTTTTTTCTTACTTGACATCCTAACAACTAAGTAGGTTACTCGAGATACAAGTCATTAAAAGCTATCAAACAAGGCTCACGCTTGTGCTCAGTTTTGTTTTTTAAAAATAACGTTACCGTACTTAAATGGACTAGTGTTATATTACAACAATTTTCT
>DWLS01004704.1:0-13559 GCA_018246255.1 Pachliopta kotzebuea | reverse complement strand
ACCTACATATCTATGTGATGACCATTCATCGGACTGCTATATGGAATGGAGAAGGCAATGCCAACACCACTACATTAAAACTGACAAAGTCGTCGTATGGTTCAGTACACATGATGACCACGACCCTCAGTAATGAGGAAATACGACTTAGAAGAAAGATGCTAGAAAAGTTAACAAGAACTTAAATAACTTTTAAGTGTGGAAGGCCTAGAAAGGTTAACAGTAACCCATCAGCAGTAATTTCATCAAATTCAATTAAAAAACAATACAAGGCAGAACGAACTTTAAAAACAATATATTTAAAAGAAATCGTCGACCTTATCAATAAGATCAAACATCCGGGAGTTAAGTAAACACTTAAATACTTTGTTTGGAAGCGAACCCCTTAGGTGCAAGATGTCCATCAAACACTGAATACTATAAAACGGTCAGTTTTATGGCGGTCGTAAATCATGAATCGATGGTGGATAGCAAAGGCCAAACGAGGGAAGCTACAATGGAAACTTGAACGATTTCTAAGTGAATGATATTATATAGAAATAGGAAATCATAGAAGGTAAAAGGTTCGAACTGCGGTTTCATCAGTTCTGTTTTTTGCTGCGGAGGAAATTTTCAAAAGATACCTTGCTCCTGAGAGGAGAAGTTAGGGTTATGTGGGATTTATACCCACTGAAACCCCCTCGGTGGACATTCTAGGTGCATTGTAGAAGGTCTCGGCATCTCCTACGGAACTCCCTGTGCTTCTCTGCACTGCTTGTAAGCACATTCCGTACTGTTGTCCTTCCCAGCATAAACAGTATGCTGCGACAAAATATGAGAACACTTCGTACTTGTCGTCCGTCCCGTGCTCACTCAATAGAGAGTGAGGGATTGGGAGAGGCCTATGTCCAACAGTGGACGTCTTTCGGCTGATATTATAGTAGTAAGCTTGAACCTGTGTGAAACATGTTCAAGTTATGAACATATTATATTGTGTACTCTAATTTACTACATACTTATACTTGTCGTCTGTTCTGGGCTCACTCAATAGACAGTGAACGCAAATACACTTTCAGCCACCTTCTACTACAAGAAGAGCTTACCTTCGTCCTATTCTTGATAGCACGAGACTACGGGACTAATTTCATCAGCTCTACCTGTGTGTTTATAGAATCTTCTAATATAGATGTCTCTATGAATTCAGTAAATCAGAGATGACTATTGCGTCTGTAGAGAAGTCCCTAATCTTCTTCTTCTCCTAGATTGACTGGGAGAAAAAGTCTAATAAGTCTATTAGACTCTAATTTTAGGTGTTCTTAATAACGTTTTTAATGTAATGTTAAATATTTTTTGACTTACCAATGTCCTAATAGGCACGATTATTTTTGTTTACTTAAGAATTACGATCCCACGTAATGATAAACGGTGATCTAGTCTTTAATAGTATAACGCACTAGTTTGACGCTTATATATACAACTATTAATGTTAAAAGAAATCGGAAAAATGACAATAATGTGGTAGAAATTTGTTGTATGAGACCGTATGGAATTGTTGTTATACTACTAAGATAGCAAACAAGCATATAGTCTGTCTGATAGTAAGAAGTGGCCGTAGCCTATAGACAGCTACAGTACCAGAGAAACCACCGGAGTTATCGTAAGGGGACTTTAGCACGTGAAATTACTGAGGTAACAAGGTATGATTGCTCTCTCAAAGGAATGAGCATATTATGCTTTCATTATTGTAACTAGCGCTATATCGTTACGCGATATTTTAATATGGTAATTAACGATCAGTTAAATGTCTCGTTTAAGCCCTTTCAAGGATTAAAAAATCAATGATTATTCCAAATCTAAGATTACCAACGATTCTCTTTTATAACAGTAATTCCCATAGGAACCAGTGTTTTACCGGTAACTTCACACGCCACTGACCACTGTCCGATCAACAAAAGAGAACGAATGGACTTATCCTTGCGCCTTTGTCTAGTTTCGTATTGAATCCAAAAAATAAATAAACCGATGACTCGACAGAATACAATTCGTGACCGAATGATTAATTGATTTATCATTCACATCCTTTTTTTTTTGACGAACGTAATATGGATGATCTTTTTCAAGTTAACGATCAAAATGTAACAGCTCAATCGAAAATCACTTAATCGTAAGTTATTGGATTGGCCTGAATAAGAGATTTGTGATGCCGGGATGTGGATTATTCATCACATGTTCAAGTACCACATGTTTGAATCTTAAAACAAGTTATGGTATACCAAAAGTTAAACTTATATTACTACATATAATATAACAGCTTAAATTGAATCAAAACTGGTAAGTTTAAAAGCTTTTCAACTTCGATAATCTTTAAAGGAGTTATAAAGAAAATGTTAAGTAAGGGGTGACTTTTAGATCTGCTTTATTCTGTGATTATTTTATTATCGTCATCATTAAGTTTAGTTATTTCACTATACCATAATGTTAGCAATAAAGAGTTTATCTATCTATCTATTATTATAATTTCAACATATATTTTTTTTTATTTTAATTACCTAAAATTGTTGTATTTTAGTGTTCGCGTAGTATCCCTTCATAACATATTTATATAATTCTTTGAAGTTGAATCGAATTTGATTGTTCGTGGGACGGAAACGATGCCACAGCGCCCTTCGGCATACACACACAGAAATTAATGACGTGGTCATCACCAGCATTAATTACAATCAAAATTATATAAAACTTACGAAGATTATATATTTTATATCATCATTAGCCTGCGGTGGTACACCGCGGTACGTAGGCCTCTCAAGGAAGGACAATTATCTCGCAAATATTATATAACACACACAAAATAAAATTAAAAGTTAGATGATTTCAACCACCGTTTAGTAATATTCAAACATTACTGTGTTCCAGTATGAAGTGTGCTGTATGCAAGTGGAATTACTGAGGTTACAAGATATAACTACTCTTTCAAACTGATAAGTACAACGGAAGAGTGTGTACTATTCACTGGTGGTAGATATCCGTTGTTACAGACCGTTTAGGTAGGTACCGCTGCTACTTCTATTCCTACCGCCAAATAGTAAGGTGCAAACATTACTGAAGGAAGTATACTAGTGATATTACTGGGGTAACAAGGCTTAATATCTTATGTCTCAAAGCGACGAGCACTGTGTGGTGCTGTGTTGTTATGGGCAAGCGTATCACTTATCATCAGGTGAACGCCTTACTCGTCTGTCCAAAAAAATTACTTTAACTACTGTCGTGTAGTGAACACAGCATCCACAAATTGTACGCAAACACAGTGATTAATAGCCACTTCGGTTACTGTGTTTGTATTGTATGTGGGTATATTAAACTTTGGAGTGAACTGTACAATTTGTAGTAGTGATAAGAGAATACGAGAGTAATTACTGGGGTAACGAGATCTAACCTCCTTATCTAAATCCTTATATCTCAAAGCGACGAGCGCGATGTGGTGTTGTTCCCTCCCTGATGGTAAGAAGTTGCCGTAGTCAGCACCAGAGGCGCGTTTCGGACCCCGGCACTTCTATTACTATTACGAATTTCAAATGATTTTTTTTTAGGTAAACGTATATAATAGACCTCTAAATAGAAGGTAAACGCAAAGTTTATGTTATGATACAGATAAAATAAATTGCACTTTATCTCTTTAAATATTCAACTTCCGTTTATGTGTAATCTGTATAGTGTCTTCCTTTTGCAAAAAGGATATTAAAAACAGTGACAACAGTTCTAGAGCATTTGTTTCTCATTTTTACATTCTCTAATTGCTATATAACAATCTAGATTTTTCTAGTATTACAAGCTACAACTGTTTGTATATTAACGAACATTTTTATGTTTACAGGTTAAAAAAAGATTGTATTAATTTTAACATAACCAACGCCCAGTGTAAGTAGCTTCAATAAAAAACTGTATGATCGAGACAGCTATTAATTATAAGGAAGCTGGCCCTGGGGCTGAACGGACAGCCAGCGTACTTCAAGATTGTTCTGAGGTAGCCACACGTCTGGCAGGGACGCGCCTTTTCAAATCACTGTAATCATTTGTGCGGTAGACAAACTGGTTTGAGGAACAGTTACCCAGCTAGACGGAGGCTAGGATTAAGTCTTTAACAACAATTAAACGGAAGACATCAGCTACCATTACTGCTTGATTGCCAATATAAATAGATCTGATAAAGGGATCAATTGCTTTGCGACTTCTAAAAACTGTTTGTGGTGGAGTATCTTAAGTTATATGAGGTAGATAACTTTTTAACTATATTTTTATGGAGCCTAATAATTTTAAAAATAATTATAAGCTTTATTCTTTCCTCACTACCATCCTGAGAACTATGATCTCGAAATAACAGAGAGAATGATTGTCACTTATAAATCAACTTCTCTAAAATTATAGAGTAGGTTATTGATGAACAATAGGAAACATAAAAAGAGGTGCAACTATACATCAGATTTTTAATGCAGCTAAATTGTTAAATAAAAAGTTACATAAGGACGCGTAATGTCGAAAATCGTTTATAGCAATTACCTATTATTATAGTTAATTGTGAGGGTTATTGATGGTGGCTACGATGTAGTGGTTAATATGGATAGTCCGTCAGTAAAGTAGGTAAAATCTCTGATGAACGAAGATGGAAGTCGCCACAGATTTTTGGAATTCGCTAAGAATATAATTAAAAAACAAAGAAAAATTTAAATAATAAAGTACGGAATAGCATGTAAGTAAACAGAAATATAGACAAACTATATATAGTAAAGGAAATGTAGGAAATAGGCAGAGATTAATAAGATTAAGATATTTAATGAAAACAAAACAAATTAAATTGTATAAGAAAAGAAAATGAAACCAGAGCGAGATAGTTGATAAGAAAAATTAAAAACAGTGGCGAGAATGTTTAAGATGTATGGAAGAAGGAATAAGAGAACGTAACAATGATATGAGCAGTAAAGAAGTGGATGAAGACAGACATAATGTAATAAGACATAAGAGATAAGGATAAATAAAGAAAAAGAATGAGAAGGTAAACAAATAAAAAAATAGACTTTCTGGCTCCTCATATCCAAGAAAAACGAAAAAAGAAGATTAAATATTTTGATTCAAAAGAAGTTGTAACAGATCTAATACTTTAACATTACTTAATAGGTAGTAACAATATTTTGTGGAGTACTTTACAAGAGACCTTTATCCAGCAGTGGACGTCTATCGGTTGAAATGATGATGATGATGAACAGTAAAGCTTATTAAGTATTTTCGTCACTATACACTACTAGCATTGCTTAGTATCTATATATATATAATACAAAGGCATTAGAAAACCAAAAGAGGTAGATCATTTTGCTATCTATATCAATATAGTCTATGAATTAATAATTTATTAAAATCATGTAATTACACTCATTAACTTCTTCATTAATCAGCAATAGTCCACTGTTTTATATGAATTTCTTTAAAAGCACTCCATTTCTATGCTTATTTAGTTTCTAATATAATACAATGGGATTATAATAAATTCTCCAAATAATTTGTCTATATATAATTATCCCAACATTCACGTTTTCACAGACAGCTTAGTCCCATTTCTATGATATACCAAATCACAGAGGTATCATTATGCGCGATCAAACCATCACTTTTCCCATAGACAAGCAACAATGGTGCTTTATTTAATGATTCAGAGAGAGCAATAACTCCTGCCACCGAATCGGTGGCAATTTTCTCAACTATTATATAAAACGTTAAAATTCTTGATATTTTT
This sequence comes from Pachliopta kotzebuea, assembly GCA_018246255.1. NCBI lineage: Eukaryota > Metazoa > Arthropoda > Insecta > Lepidoptera > Papilionidae > Pachliopta > Pachliopta kotzebuea. The sequence goes on along the minus strand of DWLS01004704.1, from coordinate 7,798 downwards.
TTTGTATTTAGCAAGAACTTTACATAGTCAACTTAGATTACATTATTTAGATTTGTTCGCAAAGTACTTTTCTTTCCATCGGACTGTTTATGGCACAAAGGGAAGAACTGTTTCACGAAGGTAAGTGTTCGTTTTGATTTTCACAACCTTTTGTTTTTAACATCATCTGTGTTCCTTCTTTTTAATTTGCATCTCTATTGCTGAACGTTGATCGTCAAGTTTGGAAATTTTTGTCTACCGTAAGCCAGATGAAACAATTCCTCTGTTCTATACTGGTGATACTGGTCTACTTTCTAAGTTTTAGCAACCAAGACTTTTTCAGTAACCAACATATTTTGCCTTCAACTTTGCCCCTCACCCTGTTTTATTGGTTATAATGATAATGATACTAATGAAAAAAATTTTTTATGCTACGATGAAACGAAACGAGCAAGACGTTCACCTGATGGTAAGTGGCTTGTCCATAACATGGCACTCGTGTATACACAGTATCACATTGCGCTTTTCTCACTGGACATAAGGTCGACGAGCGCAATGTGGTAGCTTTGTACATCATCTTAACTAGCGCCATGTTAATGCCTTGCTCGTCTCGCCTTCGTCGAATAAAAAATATATTATAAGGTGTTAAGTTTTGCTACCCCAGTAATTTTACTAGCAAACAGCTCCTATCAAACCGGAACACAAAAATGTTTGTACATATTTTTCGGTATAAATACGAGCTGCGGTGGTACCCAGGATATAAATAAATTTATTTTACTTGTATCGATAACCATTGCAGCGATGGAGAGATAAAATGAAGTAGAAAAGATCTATCTCCGGGTTTGCATCACATGTGCTCGAAATGACGAACATAATGACTTTTAAACAAATTACCATGTAAATGGTCGCGTAGTGCGGTAGCCGGGCGTCCTTTACATCGCATTGTTGACGCTGTCCAAGTCCATTAAGGGAAGGGAACCGGTTGAAAGCGCGTTAGAGAACTGCTAAGGAGTTTATTATACATTTCGAATGTTAAACCAGATATTAGTTCCTAGTTCTATTTAAAATCTTATTAGTTATATAAATAACTTAAACTCGATCACGTCTTGATAAGGTATAGGTCTGATAGTATTAGGACATTTAGTTGACAGAGATAATAATAGTCATTTGGTAAAAGTCGTGATAGCCTATTGGTTTGAATGCCTGCCTCCTATTCAGAAGGTACTGTGTTCGAATCTAGCCCGCACCAATGTATTTTCAATTTATGTGCAGTTAGTATAACTAATATGACAATCACAAATCGCGTGACTATAAACAGTAAAAAAAAGAGTCATTTGGTCGATAGACATTTGACCGAATGGACATTTAACCGAGAGACATTCGACCGACAGACATAAATAAAAGATCAGAGTTTGGGAGACAGGTTAAATATGTCCAATATAAAAAAAAAACTTTATTTCACTAAATGTATTTGGCTACAACTCTGATCTTTAGCAGTATCATCGGTCTTCCTGTCCGAACATTTGGCCGATGGAGACTTGACCGAATAGATATATGACCAACAAACACAACCTAATGGACATTTAACCGGCAGACGGTCAAATGTCTATCGACCAAAATTCTGTCGGTCAAATGTCCATTCGGTTGTGTTTGTTGGTCAAATGTCTATTAGGTCTATATTGCTAGAGATCAGAGTAGTAGCTAAATACATTTAGTGAAATAAAGTTTTTTGGATTTTGGACATATTTAACTGTGACCTGTATCCCAAACTCTGATCTTTTATCTATAAAAAAAGATACTTATTATTCAAGACGGCGCTCAGCAACAATAATTAATAAGTTTGAGGTTCGAATGGGTATTTGCATACAATGCGGGACGTCTGGACGCGAGCGCGTTCGGAAATGAACTAAGCTTTTGAATTCTGTTACAATAATTGCTCATGTCATGACGCCAGTTGACTCTCCACTGATTGATTGTTTATTGTCATATTCTTCTTTACGAACAGAAGCCGGTTTCACTTTTTTTTTGTCGAGTGTCTTTTCAGTAACTAATTTACTTTCTATAATCACCATTTTCTAATTATTAGTCCTGTCCGTTTTGTTGAAATTCACAGTAATGTCTATTTCTACATGTTAAAGTAAAAAACATAACTGTATTTCAGTCTAGAAGATACTATATTCACTTTAGGTTTTACTGACTTTGATTTCATTCAGTAATTAAGTTTAAATCCTATTGTTATATTGTTTTACAAAGGTAATTTGTATTACTGTTCTTGTAACAGGATTTAGCTGAGTTGACTTATAGTTATTAATGCGATATTATCAACCAGTTCTATAATTTTTAAGTACTACAGATTAAAAATAATATGTATTCTATTAAATTTCTATGATTTCAGAACGAAGTAAATAGATATATAACAAGTGAAGACGATGATTAGAGGAGTATGTGTTCAATCTTTTTCATATGAGGCCAGGGCAGAATAGCATAAGTTTTGAACCCTGAACCTTTTTATTCACCTAGATTTATTTTAAATAATGTATATAGATATAGGTTTTTTTAGTCGTATAAACTTTTTTATTTATTTAGGATTTAAAAATTTAAATTGTTATGAATTTGGTCAGCGCCGACTTCCTTTGAGTTTTACAATCAGCGGCCAACTGCCGATAAATTACGAAATTTTGGCCCGTATAGGCACAAATAAATTACCTGCGGTCCACCGCACATTACTAAACATGCCCGCCGAGTTTCCCCGCCCAAATTTTTATTACACTCCTGTGATATTCCGGCCCGTATCGGAACGTTAATTCAGGTAGCTGCGGTCTTCGGGCGCGAGCGCTGCTCTGGACTTTTGACTTATTATTTTTGTGGTGCTTATTTTTTTTTCTGTGGTGTTCGTGTATTGCAGTCATTCGAATTTCGAACGGTGCGGTTCCGGTTTTACGATCTTCATAAAATTCAAAAGCGAGAGTCTATGGCGTGATTTGTGAGGTGTCTGTAGGTTCGCGTGGGCGGCGGACTGCTTCCGTATAATTTGAACTGTAGAGCTTACCTATTACATATTTATTATTAATTTTTGTTTCACTATATCCTATTGTATATTTGCAGCTATTTTATAAAAAGTTCCTATTTTCCATCACTATTCCTCTCTTTTTACATTGACTTTCTATTAAGACCTCGATCGCCTAAAACTTGAGCCGAATTTCACATGATGTTAATATGGTAAAAAGACTGTTTTAGATAAACTTGCTTGCTTAAAATATTCCAGGTCTCATATGTTAGCAGTAATGCTGTTATAACAGAAGATATTTATTACTAACAATATTATTAAATTGCAATTCTTCTCTGTATAACAGTCTAGATATGTTTAGATTTTATTAAGAGTTCTTGCTTAGAGACGAATATAACAGTAATCCTTGTTTTAACTATAATAACGTGTCATTGTCAAGACTATTGAAGACTTCTGTGAAACGACTTAATAAATGGGTCTTGAATCAATTTGAAATGAAGAATTGAATTGAAGAATCTATGAAAATCATACTAGATTCATATTTACATTCCTCGGAAATATAAATGCTTTAGTTTATATGTTGTGGACAAATATGTGTATCTGAGTCATTGTTTTAGACAGACTTATGCCTAATTTTGTATTTCTATTCGCTGATGATGATGATTCTGAAGAATCTTTGTTTAACTTTAATCCTTCCATAATTAAAATAATTATATTTGTTGAAAACCTCAATTTAGCTACAATTTCGATACAGGTTAGTATCGTTGAATTTACGAACAAGTATTATATCCGCTGTGTAATCTTAAAATGATAAAGCGAAGAAAAAAAAATGTATATAAAACATATCGATAAGGCGAACACAAAGCGCGTCACTCGCGGCCAGCGACCCAAAAACGAATAAGATGATATTTTATTTTCGAGATACAAGTACTATCGTGGCATAAATTAAAGGGTTTATACGTTTCTCTCTTTCTGTTGCCACGTGTTGGTGATGCGAGTACGAATGGACATCCGTTGTAGGGTTTTCAAAAAATAACCGTCCGTTGGAAAAGTTTTTATGTTGTACCTTTTTTATCGAGAATAAATTTCTATGTGATTTTTATCCACTAAAAACCTCTCAGTGGTCAAGTTAGGTGTTTTGCGGGGGATAACATATAGAATACGTTCTATACTTTATCCCGGTTACTTTTGGAATACGTCAAAACTTGATTAAACAGGAACATAGGACCATACAATAAAGACCATTTCATGTTTGATGTCCTCCCCAGGTAGGTTTTAAGGTTTATGACGGCACTAACCAGTTTGCATACCAGAAAAGATTTATTCGAAAAGCAGGAGAAATCTAACAGACAAAGACTAAAGAGCTGCTGTCTTAAAAAATATCTTCGAGTATTAATTCATATAAAGTCTGTGACCATATTAATGAAATATTAACTAATGGTGAAAAATGTGAGAACATAATTCAGAGCAAGTTAATAAATAATATAAAAATAAATATATAAATTCAAGTAATGTTAAGTTTACATAATAGTTAAAGTTTTGCTGTAAACTTTACGGCAAGGTTAAATCATTTGCTGTATGAATTATCGACAGGTGAAGGCGTCACTAATTAATCATTATTACTGTCATCATCAGCATGTGTTTATGTATGATAATATTACCAATGAATACTTAAAACGTTTAATACAAACTTAACTATATATCGTTTTATTTTTTTATCGATACATAGTATAAAACTTAACTGATTGAAATTCACTGTGCTTCTTTCATATGATGAATTTTTTTTACATTACAGGTAATCAAATAAATCTACTAATAATATAATCGAAGGCTCAATAATTAGGTACATTGTATCTTGATAAAGATTCTAATTAATAAGCTCACTATCTTATTGAACTGTAGTAAGATCTTTTAAATTCAATAATTAACTTTTGAAATATACCTGTGTAGTAATTACTGGTAGGAGTTAACTTTACCTGCTCGTGGTGTACCCTGCTAATCAACAAACGAGGCTCTGGCTGATCAATTTGCATTGGGCCAGCGTGGTGTAAGACGGCCCAAATTCCTCCCACTATTAAGACAGGCTTATGTACCGTAGTTGACGTCGATCAGTTGATGAAGATGAAGATTCATTGATAACTCAACATTCTAATTTTGTATCTGTATCAGTAGTTATAAGTTAAAAGGACCGTTTATTTTGAAAGTGGTTTAAGTCAATTTTTGAGAAAAATGAGTCATCACGTAATTCATGCTTAATTTAATGTAAATTTTTTATACATTACATACAAAATCTCATCTTTTGTACAACTTAAAATCTATCGGTAAATGAAATTTGCATATGATTGCCTGTATTTTTAAATCAACAAATATAGTAAACCTTTAATTTTCTCGAAACAAAAGAAAATGGATTTACACCACTTTCAAAATAAACGGTCTAAATATTTGTGTTTTTTGGAGAAAATTTAACTAATTTCAATATATGTATGTATCATATAATTAATAGTATTCTAGTTCCTGGATTGACTGGTACAGAAAATTCCGGGTATTATACTTTAGTTTAAGGTGTTGCAATAATTTTTTTTTATATAAAATAAATAAATATTAATTTAGCTTTAATTTGTGTTATAAATTAAGTTTAAAAACTATTTGTTGTAATGTATAAATTGTATTAACGTTCTGTCCGTACACAACAATATCAAGATTATTACCGTACTGTTACGTATAAACTGGTCGGCTACTGGTTTTACACCGCGCCTCTGTGTACGTGTATTAATTTTACACGTGTGTTGTGTGTACACGTGTATTGTGTATTAGTGTTAGTGTGGACGTGTGTTGCCAGCTCCCGATACTGTTATTTGATTTGTATTTAGTTTCGGACGTTGTAAATGTTTAATTCTGTTTGATTCTAATAGAAAATATTTTAGAATTGTTAATGAATGTTTTCCCATTTACAATAAATGTTACACCTATATACTAATACTTGCACGTTGTATTAGCAACTAAAGAACTAAAATAATAATAAATTCAAAACGTTATTACCATAGCTATATATATATAGCATTTATCAGTTATTAAGTTGGCATAGCGACATCCCATTCTGCACGGACGCATATATGGTATTCATAACATCACATTGCGCTAATCACATTTAGACGTAAAATATTAAGTCTCGTTACCCCAGTAATTTTCATCACACATCACCTTTCATAACTCAGTAATGTTCACACTGTTTGTCGGCTGCAATAGGAACTATGGTGGTACGTAGACAGTTACCGGTAATTGATACCTACGACCAGTGAACTTTGGTAATGAAATACAAAAAAATACTTAATAATATGAACACAGGCGGATCTAATCTCGGATAATGCGATTTGGTGCCAAAATATCATTAGGGTGCTATAATTCCCTTTGATCCCCATATAATAAGCATAATACCGTGGTTATTATTTTTACACCACAAACGAATTGTTACAATGATGAACGTGGTATTCGATGGTATCTTATTAATGTTACTTAAAAAAATCAAATTTTTTTGCTGAGATTTTTCCTTTAATTATTTGTTAGTACTTTCCAATGTTAAGAGTTGTAAAGAGTCCTAGAAAACAACTCACGGGATTCTAACTAACCTCATCTGCTTGCTTTGGGCCAGCGTGGTTGAAGATGGCCCAAATCTATTATAGTGATATGTCCTTGTTAAACACTGGACGTATGTGATGATGATATACATATATATGATACATTAGCACTTAAGCAATAACAATAACTTTGCAATAAAATTGACTTATTATTTTCTCTGTTTAACTTTAAGGTGGACTGGGTGAGAAGGCCCTTTGACTTTAAGTTCGCTTGTAAATGAAATATTTAAGCTTTAAATAGTATCATGAATTTAAAGTATAAATGTTTACGATGTTTTCATCATCATCATCAACATATAGACGTCCACTGCTGGACGTAGATCTCTTGTAACGACTTGTAACAATCCTTGGAACTTTTTAATCAGGTAACAATAGAAATACAATTATTTATTTTTTAAAAACTTTGTTAAAACACTTAAAATTAGGGTCAAATACCCGAACTTAATACCTATAGATATTCTTTACCATTCAACCTAAGAGATGAGAGATGCTGTAGGTGAAGTGTGAGTTATATTTGAAGCTAAAAAATAATAATAATAAATTTACTATTGTAGATCGTTAGTATGGTACATGACCATAATGCCTTCATACTTTATACATTCGAAATGGGTCCCATACAACACCTCACAAAACCCAAGCCAATTTCATCTGCTAATCAACAAACGAAGCTCTGGCTCCTCATCAACCCGCATTGGGCCTTGTGGTAGATGACTCAAATCTCCTCATTATAAAGAAAGGGCTATGTATAGTCATAGACGTCTATCGGCTGATGAAGAAGAATCAATGACGCTCTTCTAAATCTTTACTTCTAAAAATACAAAGCCATTTCTCCAAACGATACAGTGATTCTTTTACGGTAAAAGCAGTTAAACTCTGGAATGCTCGCTCTTCCTCATCATATTCGCGCCTGTACCTAATTACCCATATTTAAGAAGAGAGTTAAGGATTATTACCTTTACATCTAATTGCATATTTTATATTTACTACTTTGTTTACTTGCGATATATTTCCTTCCTTATATATTACTATTACACGGTACACTAATAATTAAAATTGTTTCTCATTCCTATTTGGGTATGGAAAAGAACTCTTTTTTTAGGGTTTACCTCGCCTTTGTCACACGGTTACTTATATTAAATAGTTTTGTTATATATATATATATATATCTCTCTCTAAA